>CM077236.1:35870699-35973199 GCA_039654775.1 Spinibarbus caldwelli
TCAGAAACCGGACTCTGGGCCATAAAAGTGATTCTTTACATTAAACTGCTAATAACGCAGTTCGTTTTAGCGTCACTGTCACTGAAATGAGAGGAAGACTGTGTGTGTAAACAGTGTTAGTGTGTGAGCGAGTGTGTGTGTGTGTGATTGTGTATGTGATTGAGTGTGTCTCTGTGTTAATGATGACATTTGATTCTTATAAGTGCAGCAACACACACACAGACAGACAGACAGACAGTGGACTAACACACAGTCCTTAAAGGGATAGTTCACCCAAAAATGAAAATTATCCCATGATTTACTCACCCTCAAAGCATCCTAGGTGTATATGACTGTCTTCTTTCAGATGAATCCAATCGGAGTTATATTTAAAAACGTCCTGGCTCTTCCAAGCTTTATAATGGCAGTGGATGGGTGTTATTTTTCAGCAGTCCAAAAGAAGTAGTGCTGTTAAACTATTAATCGCGATTAATCACATATGTATGTTACTTAGTTTATTTATTATGTATATATAAGTACACACACAGTATATATTTTGAAAATATTTACATGTATATACATTTATATATTTATATTATTATATTTTATATTATATATAAATATATTTAATACATAAATATAACATTTTTCTTAAAAAAAAAAATATATATATACATATATATACATGTGTTTGTATTTATATATACATAATAAATTTACACAGTACACACATATATTATGTAAACAAAAACTTTTATTTTGGATGCGATTAATAGTTTAACAGCACTACTTCTTTTGGACTACTTAAAAATATCACCCATCCACTGCCATTATAAAGCTTGGAAGAGCCAGGACGTTTTTAAATATAACTCCGATTGGATTCGTCTGAAAGAAGAAAGTCATATACACCTAGGATGCCTTGAGGGTGAGTAAATCATGGGGTAATTTGCATTTTTTGGTGAACTATCCCTTTAAATAGATCTGAGTGGCGATCGAGCAGCAGGACAGACACACACACGTCTGATGATGATCACAGACTGAACAAACGCGTCCGCTGTGTTTCTATGTGAGTTTGTGTGAGTCTTTTCCTGACCGCTCGTGTCTGTTTGGACGGACGACAGCAGCTGGTCTTCACTGGTTAAAGTTAGCAGTGGCATCTGATCTGCACAGCCGGTTAAACTCAAATCCGCCTCAGCTCTTCTCAGTCTGTGTTTCTGTGTGTCTTGCAGGTAATGCGATGGTCTCTGCGGCCCGGCCTGAGCTCCAAGTGCTTCAATCTCGCTCCCTCAGCCGCTGGAAACGCCCCGCTGCCCCGCTGCCACCCGGCCTGTAGATTCTCGCCCGGCACCTGCCACATAAACGGACAAGATTGCAAAGATCTGCCCCTCATCGAGCATGACAGCCACCACCCGCGGCTCGCCCGTGGGGGGCAACGAGAGCCAAGCACCAGACGGCCAGAACCAAACCCAAACCCAAACCCTGCTGCCCCAGAACCAGGTGAGAGAGAGAAACACACGAGAGCTTTCTATCAATTCACCTGTATTTCTATAGCACCTCATACAATACAGATCGTGTCAAAGCAGCTTCACAGTTATAAACAGAATCAATGATGGAAACTGATTCTGCTGTAAAGCAGCTCTAAAAGACAACAGTGTCATTATTCAGCTCAAGTTCAGTTCAGATCAATAACAGTGTGAATTCATCAGACTGAAACAAGTTTATTTCAGCTATAAGCAGTTCTGTAGTGTTGTTATTCAGTTCAAGTCTCTTCACTGTTGATTCACTTCAGTGCATTAAAATACAACACGCTGAAATTTTTTGAGAAGCTCTTAAAGCAATTCATTAGTCAACCTACCCACTAATCAGCTAGCCATTGTTGAACAGTTAGTCAAGCACCAAACCAATTCTCTTTATTAGTTATTTAGCTGATCAGTGTTCCATATTTACATTTAGTCATTTAGCAGATGCTTTTATCCAAAGCGACTTACAAATGATGACAAAAGAAGCAATCAAAACCAACAAAAGAAAGATGATTGTTAGTGCTGTGAGAAATCTCGGTCAGCCTAATGCAGTACACGTAGCAAGGTTTTATTTATTTATTTTTTTATAATAAATAAAAAGAAAACAAGTAGATAGAATAGAGAACGTTAATGTTAGAGGCTCTATTTTTTAAATAAAAAGGAAGCAAGTATTGTAAAGAGTGCAAGTGTTAAAGGATCAAGTGTTTTTTGTAACACATAAATAAAAGAAAAAAAAAGAAAACGAGTAGATAGAATAGAAATAGATTAGAGAGTGCTAGTGTTAGAGGGTCAAGTATAGATATTATTATTATTATTATTATTATTATTATTATTAACCATATTAACCAAAGCATCAGTAAATTGCATAAATAACTTCCTGTTGTTCTGCCTGATGTTGTGCTGTTGTTGTGTTTAGACGCCCTCACCAAACTCCTCCAATGAGACGTCACCCATCAGTCCTCCAGAGGAACCGGGGCAGGGAGAAGCCCCGCCCACACAGGAAGAGGAGGAGCCTGCCTTCCCCCACACAGACCTTGCCAAGCTGGACGACATGATCAACCGGTCAGCAAGTTTTCTCTGCAGGTTTTCTCTCTGTGTGGAGTTAATGTGGGTTAATGTGGTTTCTGTGGTTCAGGCCGCGCTGGGTGGTTCCGGTCCTGCCCAAAGGAGAGCTGGAGGTTCTGCTGGAAGCTGCTATAGATCTCAGTAAAAAAGGTCAGATGTCACAGATGATCAATCAGAAGTGGATGGGATAGGGCTGCACAATTAATCGAAATGAAATCGCAATCACGATTAGGCAGAAGCTGTGATAGTCATGTGCATCTTGTCAGTGAAGCACGGTTCTGTGATCAGCAGTAAATCTCCAGAGAAACTCCAAATACGCCCCGCAGAAAAACCCAGGAGATCCCTATAGCACTAGCTGAATAAACAGAAGATTTAACTGCTTTCATTGAGTCAACGACTAATAAACACACAACTACGACAATATATGGTTTATCTGAGTTCTTATTATTATAATTTTCATTATAATAAAGTATATTTATAATGCAATGCCTTTATCACTGCTTAGAATACTATGAAATATGTTGCATGCCTTATTCTGTGTAAGAAGCCACATCATCTCACAGAAGGATTTATTTCTAACGCTTGACTGACGTTATGAAGTGAGTTTGGAGTAAAAACATGTTATTAAATGTGATATTTTCAGAAGGAGCAGCATTTACTACACAGAGCCATAGTTCACCTGAGAAGCTACGCAAACAGCTGTCATTAACGCAGGACGATTACTTCGATTTCATATCATAAAATCGTCTGCGCTTGCGAACGCAGTTTTGCGTAGCTTGTCAGTGAACTCCGGCTCTGTGTAGTAAATGCTGCTCCATCTGGAAGCACGTGATGGAGATTTACTACTAATCACAGAACCGGCTTTACTGACGAGATGCGCGTGACTGTCGCAGTCGATTAATTGTGCAGTGCTAGTATGGATGTCGTGTTCTGGTGGAGTCATTGGGTTTATGTTGTTTGTGGTGTTCAGGATTCGACGTGAGATGTGAGGCGTGTCAGAGGTTTTTCCGCGATGGCCTGACGATCTCATTCACCAAAATCCTGACGGATGAGGCCGTGAGCGGCTGGAAGTTTGAGATCCACGTGAGTCTGAGTCTGTCTGTGATCAGAGGGTTCAGACGTCTCTCTGATGCTGATCTGTTGCTCTCGTCTCGTTGCAGAGGTGCATCATCAATAACACCCATCGTCTGGTGGAGCTCTGTGTGGTCAAGCTGGCTCAGGATTGGTTCCCTCTGCTGGAACTGCTGGCCATGGCCACCAACCCGCACTGCAAGTTCCACATTTACAACGGCACGCGTCCGTCCGAGAGCGTTCCTGCGGGAGCCCAGCTCGCTGACGATGAGCTGTTCGCCCGGCCGCCCGACCCACGCTCTCCTAAGGTACAGCACTGCTTCACAGAACATTTTATCTTACCTCTAAGAGTTATCCTAAATAGCAGTAAAAGAGTTTTCTCTTAAAACCTATTCACAAAGCTGCTGAGACAAACTTGTGCTGAGGAATAGAGAGAAGTCTTAAGCTATTGATAAGCTATTTTTGCACTACACTCTTTATATCTGCACAGTTTTCGTTTTGTTAAGCTCTTTTTGCACTACACTCATATCTGCACAGTTTTGTTTTGTTTAGTTTTGTTTATTTAACCGATTTGCAGTTCATCTGCCATGTGCCTTATGCCACTTAATCTAACTCTTTTCTACAATGTCCTTATTTGTATATCTGTATAGTTTGTTTTTATATTTTAAACTGTATTTATTTGCATTCTACGTCTACTGTTAGTGTTTTATTGTTAACTGTATGCACCATGGGTCTGAGAGTCACGCAATTTCAATTCTCTGTATGTATGTGCTGTACATGTGGCAGAATTGACAATAAAGCAGACTTTGACTTTGACTTTGACTTTGAAGCTCAGAGTAAGGGGGCGGGTTTACCTCGTTGCTATGGATGATGTCATCAAGCTTACTAACTACGCACACAGTGATTGGCTGATGGTCTCTGTCAGAGATAGAAGTATTGTAGAGTGCGATGTTATGTTGGCATATTCAAATAAAGGTTCAAAAATAAAATGTTAATTGTCACATTCAAATAAAGATTTTAAAATGCAGGTTAAGTGTCACTGATTAAACATGTGTATGTTTATATGCTAATTGTCAGCCTCTTACATGTATGCTTCTCATAATTAGTGAATATGCATATAAACAGCCTTTTAATTAACAGAATAGAATAATCATTGCTGATAGTAAGACATGCAAATGTAAAAGAGAACCAAACCGGACACAAGAACAGTTGTTGCTTCTTGCCCAACTGGTTAATGAAAACAAGGATATAATCAAAGGAAAATTTGGAGTTGGGATAACCTCCAAAACCAAAAACGCTACCTTTATAAAAGATCATTATCGTCAAATATTTCTAAAATGTTTACTTTCCGAAGCAGATTGCCGGAAACAGCTATTTTAGGATAGTTTGTGGCTTGGTCTCAGTGATTTAGGAGTCCTCTTCACTACTCCTAACCTTTCACAGATTTAGGAGCTAGTTTTAGTGCTAAAACGCTTTGTGAAATACTCCGAGCAAAAATTTAGGAGTCCTAAATTTAGGACTGATACGCCCATTATTCTTAAGATTTTCTCCTAAATCAGCGAGTTATGAGCTACTTTTAGCCTTAAGATGTTTTGTGAATACAGGCCCTGATCTCCCAATCACAGCTAAGTGTGACGCTTTTAGTGGAGTTGTCAAACACAGAGCAGTTATTGAGTACCAGTCTCTCTCTTAACGATCAGTCACTGGTTAAAAAATGTGTATTCAACAATCACAGACAGTCCTGTTCTGACAGGATGATGCACAGCTCAGCTGAAGAGCAGGAGGTCATTTGCATTGAAGCAGTGTAAGGAAACACAGATGTGTTTGGTTAAAAACAATCAAACACATTTCTGTGAAACACAAATGAACCTCCACTTAAGAGCATAGTTACTGGTGTAATTACATGTGACACTGTCTAATTAAAGAGGGTAATATTTAAAGGGGTCATGAATTGAGAAACCAAAGTTCCTTTTTGACATATAAGAGGTCATTGTGCTATAAAAACATCCTGTATGTTTCAGAACTCAAAACTTTCTCATTAGTCTAAAAACAGCTTATATTGAAGGCAGTCTGCCAAAACGACAGCTTGTGGAATGTGCTACTCTATGATGTCATAGTGTGGATAAGCATCACCTCCACAGAAGATCAACACCTGCTTCTACACCGCTGCCTGTTTAGCCCCGCCCACCGATTCTACGCCTCTGCCTGTTTAGCCCCGCCCACCGATTCTACACCACTGCCTGTTTAGCCCCGCCCACCGATTCTACACCGCTGCCTGTTTTGCCCCGCCCACCGATTCTACACTGCTGCCTGTTTAGCCCCGCCCAGATTCTACACCGCTGCCTGTTTAGCCCCGCCCACTGATTCTACACCGCTGCCTGTTTAGCCCCGCCCAGATTCTACACCGCTGCCTGTTTAGCCCCGCCCACTGATTCTACACCGCTGCCTGTTTAGCCCCGCCCACTGATTCTACACTGCTGCCTGTTTAGCCCCGCCCACCGATTCTACACCGCTGCCTGATAACATCAGAAAGCAGTACAAAATAAAAAACAGAGGCAGTTCATGACCCCTTTAAAAGAAGAAAACCTGGTAATATTTAATATAATGACCGTAATTAGTGTGGTGTGGTTTGGTCGTGACATCATCATTGGTGTCTCTGGTTCAGGGTTGGCTGGTGGACCTTGTCAATAAGTTCGGGACGTTGAACGGGTTCCAGATTCTGCACGATCGCTTCATGAGCGGCCAGGCTCTCAACGTACAGATCATCGCAGCTCTCATCAAGTACGTCCATCTGCAGTCCATGTCTGTTAAATAAACACGCTTCTGCGTTTGAGCTGCGGTGAGTTCTGCAGAGTCTCATTGTTTCTCCATTATTTTCCAGACCTTTCGGCCAGTGCTACGAGTTCTTGACTTTGCACACGGTGAAGAAGTTTTTCTTACCCATAATCGAGATGGTTCCACAGTTTCTGGAGAACCTCACAGACGAGGAGCTGAAGAAGGAGGCCAAGAACGAGGCCAAGAACGACGCTCTGTCCATGATCATAAAGTCCTTGAAGAACCTGGCGTCTAAAGTTCCGGGTCAAGAGGAAACCGTCAAGAACCTGGAAATCTTCAGGTTAAAAATGATCCTTCGGTAAGCTGTCATTCATTCTCTGGTTTATAAGCTTGTTGAGTTACTAGTTATGTTGATCTGATCTAGTCTAATCTGCTCTCGTCTGTTTTACAGGTTGTTGCAGATTTCCTCGTTTAATGGGAAAATGAATGCGCTGAATGAAGTGAACAAGGTGATCTCGAGCGTGTCGTATTACACTCACCGACACGGAAACCCAGAGGAAGAGGAGTGGCTGACCGCGGAGCGAATGGCTGTAAGAACACAATCAATACACAATCAGTCACTGCCACATTAAATATGACATGGAAACTCACCGTGAAGTTCCTGATGTGCAGCTCATAGAGAAAGAGAAACACAGCTCAACTGTGTCGTATGCACCAGTAGATTTAACCTGTTTTGTGAGGAAAATCCACCTAATTTGCTATTTCTGGTCATAAATGACCAGCCTTTTAAAACAAAATTGCATGTAAATCTCTCATTATGCTATATTATCACTCAATATTGGATTTAATCTTATTGTCAATTTTTTTTTTTTTTCTTCAATCAGCACAGGTTTTGTGTTTCTTTTTGGAGCTGATTGATCATTGGACTCATTGATCTGAGCTTAAACCTCATTTTTTGAGTGAAAAAAGATTCTGTGGATAAGTTTGGCAATATTTACTCAAACTCAAAAAACAAAAACAGATCAATGAGGTCTATAATCAATCAGCTCCAAAAAGAAACAAAACTTGTGCTGATTGAAAGAAAATAAATATAAAAAGAATGAATCCAAGATTTGGTGATTATACAGAATAATCAGAGATTTAAAAGCCAATTTTTGTAGTTCAGTCGCCAGGAGCACCACGTGTAACAAGATGGGGGGGGGAATATTGTTTACAAAAATCATCCAGTATTTTTTTTGAAGTTGTTATACTTTGTGTGAACAAAGTAAGTTTAGTGCAATGTGATAACATTAACTAGAATATTTGAGGAAAAGAAAATCTCTCCAGTTTACGTGCGTGCGTGAGTGTTTGTCTGTGTGTGTGTGTGTGTGTGTGTGTGTGTGTGTGTGTGTGTGTGTGTGTTAGACACTTCCTGGTCTCAGTCATGGCTGCTACAGGAAGTGTTCATGATGTTGTTTGTCTGTCAGGAATGGATTCAGCAGAACAACATTCTGTCCATCGTGCTGAGAGACAGTCTGCACCAGCCGCAGTACGTGGAGAAGCTGGAGAAGATCCTGCGCTTCGTCATTAAGGAGAAAGCGCTGACCCTGCAGGACCTGGACAACATCTGGGCGGCTCAGGTCCATCACTGCAGCCACACGACTAACCTAATTAGTTACAGTTATACCAGTTAACCGGCCCGCGATCCCACTGAATGAAGCCAGCCGTTCAGTGTTTCTCTACATATCTTCCTGTAGACTTTTATCTCATTGATCTTCTTCACAGACCGTATAGAGCGCACGTCTCCTCCGCAGTTTACGTCTGTTTTCTGACATTGTATTGTTTTTATTGTTGAACAGTAAAGAGCTCTACAGTACTCCCTCACACAGATGATAATGCAGTTGCTAGCTGGCTAAACTGTAGTTACTGCTGGGAAAACTTTTCCTGGTGACAAAACAGTTTTCCGCATGATTCCCAGACGGAAAAGTGTCCTGGTGCCAGACCAGAGAGGATTCAGAAAACCAGTTTTTCTGTGTTTCAGGAATGGACTCCAGCACCAGTCACCTTATATATATGTCACCTTATTATAGCGCTTTATAGTCAAAGCAACTCTATAGTGTTAAACAAGAAAATAGTGTTTCAATAATGCAAACAAAATTAATTTCTGCTGTAAAGCAGCTCTAAAAACAGGACAATAGTAAACAGTCAATTTTCTGTTAAAGTCAGTTTACTGTTGATTCAGTTCAGTTTAATAACTTTGTAAAGTTCATCTATTATGGAATGAGTTTAATTAATCTATAAAGCAGCTCTGGAGAAAACAGTGATGTCACCATCAGCTCAGTTCAGTTCTCTTCTAATACTGTCTTTGAAATCAAGTTGATTATATTGCCAAATATTAAGTGTCCAGAAAGAAGTACATGCGTAAAATTATAATTTGGATTTACTTTTGAATGCTTTCAGTCTGAAGTCTGTTGTAGACAAGGTAAGGTATATCATCTGCTGTGTCATGTTTTCTCAGGCTGGTAAACACGAAGCGATCGTCAAGAACGTCCACGATCTCTTGGCCAAGTTAGCGTGGGATTTTTCCCCGGAGCAGCTCGATCACCTGTTCGACTGCTTCAAGGTGAGCCGCCAAAACACTCATTTAATACAGCGGTGGCCAAAATGATTAGAACACTAGTATTTTCAGCAGCTAAAAAATGTTTTTAAGTCAGTTATTTCTATCTTTTGTTGTAGTGTGTCAGTAAGAAATATCAGTTTACATTTCCAAACATTCATTCAGCCATTAATTCTAATAATCCAGTGAGATTTTTGTGCTCCACACAGAGATCTGATCTGATCATCATCAGTCTGTCTGGAATGACATGAAGAAACAGAACAAACTGAGACAGACTAAATCCAGAAGAACTGATGCTTCAAGACGCTTCTAGAAACCTACCTGCAAAGCTACAGCACTGTTAAAAGTTTTAGGCACTTGTGTAAAAATGCTGTCAAAAATAATGTCATAAATAGATTTTCTTTATCAATTAACCTCTATTAACTAAATGAAATCAACATTTGGTGTGAGCATCCTTTGTGTTTAAAGCAGCTTTTGCTCTCGGTGCACTTGAGCAGAGTTTCTCAGGAGCTTTGCAGGTAGCTTTCTTGAAGCATCAGTTCTTCTGGATTTAGTCTGTCTCAGTTTGTTCTGTTTCTTCATGTCATTCCAGACAGACAGAAGATAGAAATAACATTAGAACCATTTTTTAGCTGCTGAAAATACTAGTGTTGCTGTGATAACTCTGTGTTCTGATGCAGGCCAGTTGGACGAACGCTAGTAAAAAGCAGCGGGAGAAGCTTCTGGAGTTGATCCGCAGGCTGGCGGAGGATGATAAGGATGGAGTGATGGCTCACAAAGTGCTCAACCTGCTGTGGAACTTGGCACACAGTGATGACGTCCCCGTCGACATCATGGACCAGGCTTTGAGCGCCCACATCAAGATCCTGGACTACAGCTGCTCGCAGGTCTGAGTTTGAGTTTGAGTGCATCTCTTCCCATCATGCACCTGTGTGCCGTCTAGGGGTGTTGAAACGAATCGTGTCTACAATGCATCGCGATGCGGACGATTCTGCATCAATGCAGTAATGGACCGTAATCGATTTATAGCCTTCTGACGTCATTCACATATGCGCTTGTCACGCGAGTTTTAAAAAATGCACCCATTATTTTTAAATCCGAGATCTGGGTACATTTTGGAAAAACCAAGCTCAGTGCAGGGAAAAAAAAAAACATGCTCAGAATCGATTCTGAACTTGGTTTTGTCCCATATATGACACGTGTGTGCGCTAAAGACAATTTTATTTATTTTTTTTAAATATATTACATGTTTTTTATGGGGGTTTTTTTGTGTAATATTTCCTTTTAGGTGTTTAGGTAGGTAGATATGTTTGTGTGCAAGGATTGAATTGTGGTTGCTGCTCTAACAATATAATTTCCTGTGAAGGATTAATAAAGCATTTAATAATGATTCATTGCACAGAATGTGCGCTGTGAGACGCGTGTGCATTGCTTGACAGTGTTTGCTTCCACCTGCCGATATTTCAGTGTTTTACTTTAGATATGCTTTCATTTCTGGCGTTTGGAATGCAGTACGTATTAGATGCACAAACTCACATACTGACAGACTTTCACTGCGCTTTGTGTTTGTTTGTCCTGAAGCTCGATCGCAGCTGCAGCTGTTAAACGCACTTGCTGCATCGAATACTTTTATGATAGGAAATTGATGTAAACACAGTGAGTTATGTTTTCAGAACAGGATAAAACATCTGATATGTGGAAATAGATCAGTGCATTAGTGTGAATGCAGCCTGTTAAAGCTGCCACTGTCTATGGTCTCATCAGTAATAATCAAACAGCAATAATGCTGAGGGAAAAAGAAAAACCCGTAACTATGATTGTCTGTAAACCTTTCGGATAATTAAAGCACTCTCAGATACTGAATGTACTTTTTGTTTATCCCTTGTAATTGTTTTTCCCCCCTTTATTACTTTATATTTGCTTGTATGTTTTGAAGCTATATTTATTTGTTTAAATTCTTAACAATTGTTTTAATTTATTATAAATTTGTAATTATTTTAAAAAGTAGTCTGCTTATATCATTTAATGAAAATGCACAATATAAATTTGATATAAAATGAATATGAAAAATGTAGCCATGTGGTGTAATACTGAAAATTGAGGATGAGACTCGTCGCGATGCATCGTGAAATCGAATCAAATCGTTGACATGATAATTGTAATTGAATTGTATTGTTGACATGACAATCGTAATCGAATCATTGACATGATAATCGAATCGTATCGTTGACATAAGCACAATAGAATCGAATCGTTTACATAATCGGAATCGAATTGAATCATCGACATGATAATGTAATCGAATTGAATCGTTGACATGATAATCGAATCGAACTGAATCATTGACATGAGAATCAAAATCAGAATCAGAAAGAGCTTTATTGCCAAGTGTGTTTACACACACAAGGAATTTGTCTTGGTGTTAGGAGCTTCCAGTGCAGAAGTACAAACATAGTGCAGACAACATATAATTAAGGTAATACAAACACTAATGATGAAGAGAATAGACAATAAATTATAAACAACAGTAATAAAAATATACAGAAAAAAAAGATGTCCATAGACAGAACTGTGAATGTGCTTGTGTCCTATGTACAGATGATGGTTTGATGAGTTAATTGCAGGTGTACAGCACTGGGGTGTGTTATGTGTTGTTCAGGTGGGATATGGCCTGGGGGAAAAAACTGTTCTTGTGTCTGGCTGTTCTGGTGCTCAGTGATCTGTAGCGCCGGCCAGAGGGCAACAGATCAAAGAGAGAGTGAGCTGGGTGTGAGGGGTCAACGATTCAATTCGATTACATTATCATGTCGACGATTCAATTCGATTCCGATTGTCAACGATTCGATTCTCAAGAAAAGCCAAGAAAAGATGGCACCGCGTATGACTGCTGTGGTGTGGAACGCTTCCATTCTTTTATTGTTTGTTTGTTCTGTGTTTAGTCATTCTCTTACTATCAGTTTTACCAGAGATGAACTACTGGACATAAGGCAACACACACCGGACAATGATCGAATTGTTGACATGATAATCGTAATCGAATCGTTGACATGATAATCGTAATCGAATCGTTGACATGATAATCGTAATCAAATCGTTGACATGATAATCGTAATCAAATCGTTGACATGATAACTAATCGAATCGAATCGTTTGCATGATAATCATAATCGAATTGCTGACATGATATTCGTAATCTAATCGAATCGTTGACATAATCGTAATCGAATCGAATCGTTGACATAATCGTAATCAAATCGAATTGTTGACATCGTAATCAAATTGAATCGTTGACATGATAATCGTAATCGAATCGTTGACATGATAATCATAATCGAATCGAATCGTTGACATGATAATCATAATCGAATTGCTGACATGATAATCGAATCGAATCGTTGACATGATAATCGAATTGAATCGTTGACATGATAATCGAATCGAATCGTTGACATGATAATCATAATCGAATTGCTGACATGATAATCGAATCGAATCGTTGACATGATAATCGAATCGAATCGTTGACATGATAATCATAATCGAATTGCGGACATGATAATCGAATCGAATCGTTGACATGATAATCAAATCGTGACACCAGTGACGATTCACGCCTCTAGTGCCGTCACTCACCGTCGGGTTTGTTTTTGCCGTCTCACAGGACCGCGACACGCAGAAGATGCAGTGGATCGACCGCTTCATCGAGGAGCTCCGGACGAATGATAAGTGGGTGATTCCAGCTCTGAAGCAGATCAGGGAGATCTGCAGCTTGTTTGGAGAAGCTCCTCAGAACCTCAGGTGAGTTCATGATATAATCACACATTCTGCACCATCTTTAAATCCAACCGTTTTTAAGATCTTTCTGTTGGTGGTGTGTGATTATCGTTCATCTCTCGTGCAGTCAGACACAGAGGAGTCCGCATGCCTTCTACCGCCACGATCTGATCAACCAGCTCCAGCACAATCACGCGCTCGTCACGCTGGTGGCCGAGAACCTGTCTGCGTACATGGAGAACATGAGGCAGTTCTCCAAAGGTGTGTGTCGTCTAACAGCAAAATCATTGTTTTGCTTCCAGTTTTGCTGTAAGTGAAAACCAACTTTCACTGTAATTCTTTGGCTCAGAGCATCCAGGGTTTGATCCTCAGACGGTTCGAGCAGGAAGCCGGTACAGCCACGTACAGGAAGTGCAGGAGAGACTCAATTTCCTGAGGTCAGTGGTGTCTGTCTCACACACACACACACACACACACACACACAAACACTGTAAAATTCAGGAGTTTCTAAAGGGTTTTTTTTTTATTTATTTATAGTTTTATTTGTAGATCTAGTATGTGAAACAAAACATATATGTGACCCTGGAGCACAAAACCAGTCATAAGGGTAAATTTTATGAAATTGAGATCTATACATCATCTGAAAGCTGAATAAATAATCTTTTTATTGATGTATGGTTTGTTAGGATAGGACAATATCTGGCTGAGATACAACTATTTGAAAATCTGGAATCTGAGGGTGCAAAAAAATCTAAATATTGAGAAAATCACCTTTAAAGCTGTCCAAATGAAGTTCTTAGCAATGCATATTACTAATCAAAAATGAAGTTTTGATATATTTACGGTAGGAAATTTACAAAATATCTCCATGGAACATGATCTTAATATCCTAATGATTTTTGGCATAAAAGAAAAATGGATAATTTTGACCCATACAATGTATTGTTGGCTATTGCTACAAATATACCTGTGCTACTTATGACTGCTTTTGTGCTCCATGGACACATATTGTATACATAACAATACAAGCATCATTTTTCTTTTACAAAAGCAAAACTATGTAACAAAAGAGAGATAAGGAAAGAAAGGAAGAAAAAAAAGAACCATCTATTTAACTGTATTAATCATTAATATAAAATCTAAAATTATTACGCATGTATGAATTGCGTAATTATGTATGACATTGCATTTAATTTGCAATAAGAGAATGTTAATGATCCTGAAAAGATCCCCAAATTTTTTTCAAAGATTTTTGTGATTTCTTAACATTGAAGAGGATTTTCTCGGGGGTGCAGTATGAAATAAGCTCATTGATCCAATGTTTTCTATGACTTCCAGTTCACTAGACGTACCAGCCAAAAGTGTGAAATACTTTTTATGATGAGATGAATTCACTATCCCCTAATTTCCAGATTCTAGGATCATAACTGATTGGGATACCTATAACCTGTGAAGATATATAAATGATATATTCCCAAAAATCATTCAACACAGGACAATTCCAAAGCATATGAAGTAAATCGCCTTCGGATGTTTTACACCTTTGACATTTTGAATATACACTCAAATCAAAATTTATTCAGACAGCTTCAACATTTCATGATGGTAATAAAATATGACAAGAACTCAGAGTTAAACTGTGTCAGAACAAATTCATCTTGATAATGTCAGATAACTTTGATAGAAAGGTATGTAATGAATTCGGTTGAATAGCTGTCAGCTGTTAAATTTAAGAACACAATTAGATAATACCAATTTAGCTCAACCAATTACCAAGCAATGCTTCATTTTGTTCAGTCTGTGGTGTAAAAAGTCACATTAGCAATTAAAGAAAAAACACTTGAGTAAAACATGATTAGGTCAAAGTGTCTGAATAATTTTTGGTCCCAAATTTTTTATCAATTTGCAATAATTTTTGGTTTGACTGTATATCAGTATTTAACGTGGAGTGTTTGAGGAGTTTAATATGTTCGATGCAGAATATTAAGGAGTTTCTGGCATTTGTAACCCGTGCTCAGGTTTCTGCTGAAGGACGGCCAGCTGTGGCTTTGCGCTCCGCAGGCCAAGCAGATCTGGAAGTGTCTGGCGGAGAACGCCGTCTTTCTGTGCGACCGCGAGGCCTGCTTTAAGTGGTACTCCAAGCTGATGGGTGACGAGCCGGATCTGGACCCGGACATCAACAAGGACTTCTTTGAGAACAACGTGCTGCAGCTAGACCCCACGCTGCTCACGGAGAACGGCATGAAGTGCTTCGAGCGCTTCTTCAAAGCCGTCAACTGCAGAGAGGGCAAGCTGGTGGCCAAACGCAGGGTCTACATGATGGACGACCTGGAGCTGATCGGCCTCGACTACCTCTGGAGGGTAAAGCCTGTGAATGCATCGAGACGTGTGTTCAGACGAGTGTCCACGCGAGCATCATGCGCTCGTATCATTTTGATCTCTAAACCATTATCACTGGTATATAGGGTTGTGTATTGTTTGAATTTGAGCAATTCCAATTCCGATGCTTATGGATTCCCAGTTTTGATTCCAATGTGGTTAAAAAATTTAAGTCAAACATTTAGATATCAAACATATTTATTGCAAAACATTTAATTGCTGCTGAATACCATGAACAAAAATCAGCCGGCTACAAAAAACTGGACTCGATTAAGAGCTGTTTGTGTGCAAAATAGAGCTGCACCATTCTGGATAAATTCAGACTTTTTTTTTAATGGAGGTTGTAATTCTCTCACAATTCTGAAGAAAAAATATTAGACAACTAAACAAAGTTTCATGGAATTTATGAATGGAATGATTCAATGACTCACTCAAGATTGACTTTTTTTGAATGAATCTCTTGAATAAATGATTCAAAGACAAATACATTTTTAACAGCCCCTTTTTGCCAGCTAAAAATAAGATGCGCACACAGGAATTGATAGGTGGAATTAAAACTTTAATTTTACAAGAAGTATCTGATTCTGGAATTGGGATTGATTTTCGTTTCCCAATCCTACTGGTGTATTGTCAACGTGTCCAATTGTAGAATTTGCTACTATTTTAATGTAAAACCTCCATTAAAAAAATTCAGTGCATTCAAACGAATTCATAATATCTGAAAAATTGCGCAGCCCTGGATCTGCTGCAGCGGCTGTCTGTCATTATCTGGGTTATAGAGTCCGGTGAATAACTGAATTCACAATAGCTGCGTTTCCATTGACCTTTAAATTACGAATTGAAAATACACCCAAAGGAAACATGTAAATGTCACAAAAACTCCCATATATTGCAAAAAAAGTTTTTACGCTCGCATGAGGTGTTTTTTTGGGCAATTTGAAAAAGGAATATTTTGCAACTGCAATGGAAAGAGTTTTTATTTATTTATTTATTTTTTTTGGCATTTACAGCTCACTTGGCGTATGTAAAAGTCACACGATCATTCTTTAATGTTCTGTAGCCTCCGAGAAACGGCATGTTTCAGAAGCGGCTTTCCGCACTGCTACGTCTCCTTCAGTTAAAAATAATGGTTAGTGCGGTGGCTGCAATATACATAAACCTACCAACATCGGTCGTCGTGACTTATCGCAAGAAGAAAAAATTAGTTGCGTAACATCGGTTAATGGAAACACTGTCATTTCGTCATAGTTTTGAAATGACATTTATAAAATACTGCAAATCTGTAATGCAAACGCACCTAGTATTCAGCCGCAGTGTGAACGCTGCTCATCCAGGTCACGTTATTCAGATTTTAATGTCGTTTTCTCTTCACAGGTCGTGATTCAAGGCAGCGATGACATCGCCACTCGGGCGATAGACCTGCTGAAAGAAATATACACCAACCTTGGACCAAAACTACAAGTGAATCAGGTGAGCCGGTCTTCCTCGCCCGTCTGTTAACACGCCGTTAAATCAGGTCTGATCCGCTGCTGTTATCATTTACAGGTAGAGATCCATGAGGACTTCATCCAGTCGTGTTTCGACCGGCTCAAGGCCTCCTACGACACGCTGTGTGTGCTGGACGGAGATAAGGACAGCATTAACTGCGCCAGACAGGAGGCCATACGCATGGTGCGCGTTCTGACGGTGCTCAGAGAATACATCAACGAGTGCGACAGCGACTACCACGAGGAGAGGACCATCCTGCCCATGTCCAGGTGCCTTCTGGAGTTCAGTCCCGGCCACAGCACACTAGCTGTGTTTCCAGCCAAAGATTCGAATTAAACTTATGCGCAAAACTAGAATATCGCATGAAATGTTTGCGAATAAAGCACCGTTTCCATCCAACGAGTCAAAGAGAACAAAATCTTCACTTCCTGATAAACTGGCGCTAAATATCACAAAGAAAACTAGGAGAAGCCACTGAATATAATAATTTTTATATACGATGAATTACTTGCGCCTGAGCAGATGAGACACAATAAATGCTGTCAATGCTTTCAGAGGCAGATGGTGCTGTTTGGGAACACAGTCGTGTAAGACAATACTTTGATGACAGACTTTAATCAGGCTTTTCAGAACGACCAAAACAACATTTCAGATGCAGTGAACGAGATCGGTCCACTAGTTAGTCAAGTTAAGTCACATGACTTTCAATGTGCATGGAGAAATTTATTCGGTAAATGTGTTTCCATCGTAGTTTATGCGCATTTTCTCTTATCAGATAAAAAGTTTATCCTACTCAAATGTGCACATAAGTTTTTTTTTTTTTTTTTTTTTTTTTTTTTTTATGCGCATTTTTTAGGGGTGCAACGAATCGTAGATGATCCGTGATCCGCACGAACCAGACCCCACGGTTCGGCACGCATGGGATTCGCGGGTTAACTGTTAAGTTTAAACATCATAGAGTGAAAGTTTATCGTTTGCACGTGTTTTGTCTTGCCAATTTACCCATTCAAACAATTTTAAACCATTAAGCAAAAGACAACACACGCAGGTTTTTTTTTTATAAATTTTTATAATAAATTTATTTATTTTATTTTTTTTATACCGCTGGAGCACACGCAGAGAGCGATTCAGACTGCGCCATTCACACAGATTGATTCCTCTTTCACTTCTCTTTGAACGGAAACACACACAAACTTGTTAAAATACCCGTTTTGGCAAGTATTCTGGTAAACACAGTCGGTTATGTCCTAAGTGAACTGAAACAGCTGAGAAAGAAACCGTATGTGTGTCAGTATTAGGTAGGCTACGCGCATATGTTCTTAAAGAGAGAGCAGCCTATAATTGCCTGCAGTGAAGAGCACTATTGTGTTATTTTACAATTAATTATTACATCTCTGCACCTGAATACTAGTGTTACTGACTTTATTAGTAACTTTATGTTGTATTCATCCATGCTTGTAATTTGTGTAATTGTTCTTGTTTTATTACTGACTTTATTAGTTCAGCTAGTAGTTTTTGCTGTGGTATAAAAGTACTTAAAGTAAGCTCTCAGTAATAAATGAAAAGCAAACTTTTTTTTGTTTTTTGCTGATCCGAAAAATGATCCGATCCGTCACTCAAAATCCGTAATATGATCCGCACCGTTAGTTTTGTGATCCGTTGCACCACTAGCATTTTTAGAATTTATGCGCATCTTGGCGTTTCCATCCAGCGTTTTTTTTTATTTATTTATTTATTTTTTTAATATATGTGATATTCCAAAATGCGCATAAAAAAGGTGGATGGAAACATAGCTACTGATACAGTGGAGTCAGGGTAAAGAGTTAAAAGAGTAGCGGCAGATCTTTTCTTATAAAACGGATAGCTCCGGTCCTTGATTCTGATTGGTTGAGCCACGTTTGAAGCTGTTGTAAATTACTCTACAAAAATACGCCTCTTTGTTTCTGCGTCTGTGTGTAACTTTCACAACCGTTTCTGAGGAACTACTTTGTTTGGCGAAGGAATAATGTTTTTTACATTACAAAACATATATCATTACATTTTATTTACTTTGTTTTATTTTGTGAAACCTTGCTACGTATATGGAATAACAGTTTCATAAAAGCAATAAGCTGCTTCGCGTCGTGCGTAACAGCACCCCTTAGCTATTATAAATTCACTGTAAACCATGGCTTCTTTGGGCTTATTGCTTTATTCTGTATTGTGATTAGAGGTCGACCGATGTATTGATTTTGCCGATTAATCAGCACCGATAGTTGATTGCCGGAACTATCGGTAGTTATGTGCGCGATTATTCTTATCAGTCAGCAGCAGCGCACGAAGAGAGCAGGGAAAATAGTACTCCTCTCAAAAAACGTACAAATAAAGATAATTTTAGATGTTTAATTACTATTTGGAGCATTGGGATCGCTAGACGATGGCTTAATCAACTCATTTTTGTGAAAACCTTAAATTTGACCAAAATTGACATTTTTCACTTTTTTAAAAATTAAAAATTAGCCCGTGCGCATTCCAACTCATTTTTCCAGCACTGGTCACATTTTAATTAAACAAGATGAATTCTTCACCATATGATCTATAACATGCATTTAGAAAATAGATGAGGTGAATTTACATTTCATTTCATGCAGTAGGAAACCATACAATGACAAAAGGGTCTGAATGGCTTTCTGGTGTTGTCTGTCTCTGCGTTCAGGGCGTTCCGGGGGAAGCACATCACTCTGGTGGTGAGGTTTCCCAATCAGGGCCGTCAGGTGGACGACTTGGACATCTGGTCCCACACCAACGACACCATCGGCTCGGTGCGCCGCTGCATCCTCTCTCGCATCAAAGCCAACAGCACGCACACCAAAGTGGAGCTGTTCATCGGAGGAGAGATCGTGGACCCCGCTGAAGACCGCCGGCTGATTGGACAGCTGAACCTCAAAGATAAAACTGTGAGCTTTACAGATGTCTCAGTGTGTGTGTATGAGGGCTGTAACGGTACCCAAACATGATGGTTCGGTACGTACCTCGGTTTTGACGTCACGGTTCGGTATGATTTCGGTACAGCAGGAGGAAAAAAAAACTAAACTTTTTTTTTTTTATTCTATTTTTTTTATTATTATTATTAAACAGTGGTTTACTGAACAAATTGCTTTTTCTTTAAATAAAATAAATTAAATTACAATTATAATTTTCATATGGATAAAAATCTACCTCAACTTCTCTGAACTATAGAACTTCTCTGAACCTTTTACATTACTGTAAGATTACAATTAACAACAGAGTCCAAACTTAAATTCAATTACTATTTATTTTTAACTATAATAATCAACACTCAAATTAAAAATTTGTATGCAGACATGTAAATTGCACATCGTGCAGTTTTTAAATTAACTTCTAAATTATACAATTTCTATTTGTTGTTGAAATCTAATCATTTACACAGTCATAACTTGTTTCATAAAAGATTTATTTAAATATACATTTAAATGATTAAGACATCAGGTGAAGTAAAATGTGTGTATAGTCTAATATTTCTCAAAATGCTCCTCTCTAAACTTCATTACTCTAGAAAATAACTAACTGTAGACACTGATGACTTGCCTGAGGTAAATGAAATGCTACGTGACATTTTTGTTTACAAGCTGTTTTAATGACGTCTTTCCGTGGTTGAAACACTGATTGAGTGATTAGATTACAAGACATGATTTGTTCATTCATGTTTATTTTGCATTAAATCTAGAAACTGTTCGTGCTCTGCGCTGCCGTTAGAACTGAGGCTTCTATACAGCGATCTGTCTCGCCTCATCAAAGAGCGCCAAAATGGCATTTATTCTTTGAATTTCCTGAAAAAATGAAGCGATTTGTTCGGTACACATGCGTACTGAACCGAAAGACCCGTACCAAAAATTTTACGTATGGATACGTGTACCGTTACACCCCTAGCATGTGTTGATATTTGAGGTGAAGCGTCCAGAGATGAGCTGCTGACTCTTTCTGTAGCTCATCACAGCGAAGCTCACGCAGGTCAGCTCCAACATGCCCTCCAGCCCCGACAGCTCGTCCGACTCGTCCACCGGTTCGCCCGGAAATCACGCAAACCACTACAGCGACGGGCCAAACCCCGAGGTGGAGAGCTGCTTGCCAGGAGTGGTGAGAACCATGCTTGTGCTTCATATGATAACCTCAGGTCTGAATGAGCCATGCAGCAGATGAAACGGTAGGCTGTCAGATAGTGTCTGATATTAGAGATCGGCTTAATATTGGATATGTTATTGTATGTGCACATTTCCTCTGTAGGTTATCTCACTGAAAGTCTTGAGTATATAAACTAGTGCTGTCAAACAATTTTAAAAAATTAACTAATTAATCGCAAATTTTTTCTGAGATTAATCGCAATTAATCCCAACTATCATCAAAGTTTTTAAATATACTTTTATATTGCTATAATTTCACATTCAATCTTCAAGTTATTGTAGAAACAACATAAAGTTGTATATTTTTAATATTTGTTTAATGGCATCTATTTTTATGACTGAAGGCAAGTATCACTGATACCAGTTCTACTGATGTCTCCGTAAAATATTTTTTTCCCTAATATTTAACCATTGACTATAGCCATTCAACATTACAGTATAATTGAGAGCTATCAATTTTAACATTATTAGACTTTTAAAAAAAAACTACTTCTAATTTAACTTAAAACAATCATCTCAAAAGCCCAATTATAATGTCATATTTAGCTACCTGTGCCCTTCAGCAAGTAGGAAATATACAGAAATTGAATCAAGTTATCAAACACTAAATTCTAAATTAAATAGATGAATCCTTAAAGCTACAAGAGTTATTGATTTCCTCTTTTCTTTTGTTCTTTGATTTACAGACATCACAGCAGCTGGTTATTTGGTTTTTTTGGCTGCTATTACTTTAAGAGCTGCCGCTGCTGAACGTGATGCGGATCTGACACGCACGCTCATAGTTTCATTCACGCTTTAATATGAAATGATACAGGCTACAGCGTGCACTGCGGTATTTGTGCGTGTAATTAAAGAGCTCAGTATAACGGCTGACAGTACTGATATATGACCTGACAGCATCTCATCTGACCGCAGTTCACTGATGTTTTACTGAAGCTCCTCGTCTCCTGTACAGTTTCCACGTTCGTTTGAGGTGAAGAGGAGCGTGTGTCTGAAAAGTCTCCTGTGTGATGTGCTCATAAAGACGTTCTGCGTCTAAATAAACGCAATTCTTGTCAAGAAAAAAAGAGACCGAAGCAGCAGTTGTGAGTGGGGTGGCCAACTCTAGCTCCGGCCCTGCGTTAACCGCGTTAAATATTTTTAATGCCGTTAAACTGGAAAAATTAATCACCTGCATTAGCGCACTAATTTTGACAGCACTAATATAAACCTATAAATCTTCTAATTAGAGCTGCACAATTCTGGATAAATTGAGAATCACGATTTTTTTTGTCTCAAATAGAAATCACGATTCTCCCACAATTCTGAACTAAAAAAAATAATGTGTGTCAAAATATTAATTGCTTCAGTCTAGTTAAAAGTGTTTAATTAATTTGAATGAATTATTAAACCTTTTAATATATAACTCTAATATATGTATTTAAAATATATATTTAATACACCAATTTTTAATATTAAAATTATGAAAAAGTGGTTTGAATGAATGATTCAATGACTCACTCAGAAATACTTCACTTGTTTCATTACTGGATAAATCGGTGGTTTTGAACAAATCTCTTGAATAAATGATTCAATGACAAATACATTTTTAAACATTTATTTGTTGCCACCTACTGACGAAACGATGCAATCGACACAAACGTTATTTGAAGCACCAGTTACTTTCAAAAGAAGTATTTGCTATATTTTGATCGCTACCATAGACATCAATGTTTATATCCAAACTATAAACTTTCATCCCAGTATTTCTGTGATAACATGAATGACTGTAAGACAGAAAAATACTGTTTGTGAAGCTGTTTCTTACCTAAACGTGGTAACTGCTCTTTCTCTCTCTCTCTCTCTCTCTCACACACACTCACACTCTCTCACACACACACACACACACACACACAGCAGCAGATCTGAATGTTCTGGTATGACTTTTTTCAAAGTTTTAATAGACACGGGCGAATCGTTGTCATTTAGAAATTATTAGATCGCGTGGGTGACTGAATCAAGGTATTTAAATCGTGCAGCTCTACTTCTAATACACTGTTAAATCTTAGTAATTTTGAGGTTTATCAATGCATATTGTACCTGTAAAACAATTGATTTTAGTTATTAGTGTTATATTTGTCATTGATTTTGACAAAAATCCTGTGGAATATCAGTCATTTATTGGTTATCAGTTTATTGGTACCAGCCAGAATTTTAATTTCAGAATAGTCTGTCAGCACGTGACTCTGTTCTTCTCTCCTCAGATCATGTCGCTGCATCTGCGCTATATCTCCTTCTTGTGGCAGATCGCTGATCTGGGCTGCACCCTGAACATGCCGTTACTGCGAGACGGAGCTCGAGTGCTCATGAAGCTCATGCCTCCAGGTAGCAGCAAAGATCGCGACGGCTTGCTCTGTAAGACACGGTCTGGCTGTGAAGGTCACTGAAGTGTGCTGCTTGTGTTCACAGATAACACTACAGTGGAGAACCTGCGAGCCATATGTTTGGATCACGCCAAGCTGGGAGAGAACAGTCTGAGTCCCACTCTGGATTCACGCTTCTTCGGCCCGTCCGCTTCACAAGTGCTCTACCTCACGGAGGTATCTTCACACTGCTGTAAAGTGTGTGCTTCGACAAGCTTTAGACAAGAAAAGCTTTAAGGGCTTCTGCATTTTTTTTTGTCAAAGTTTGATGGTTTAACATTTTGAAAATTAATAAGACAGCCGAAAATATTAGCATTAGAATTTTACAGTTGTAATGTCATTTTTTTTTTTTCTTGTAGTTTTTTATTTTATAGTAAAATAATATACAGGTGCATCTCAATAAATTAGAATGTCGTGGAAAAGTTCATTTATTTCAGTAATTCAACTCAAATTGTGAAACTCGTGTATTAAATAAATTCAATGCACACAGACTGAAGTAGTTTAAGTCTTTGGTTCTTTTAATTGTGATGATTTTGGCTCACATTTAACAAAAACCCACCAATTCACTATCTCAACAAATTAGAATATGGTGACATGCCAATCAGCTAATCAACTCAAAACACCTGCAAAGGTTTCCTGAGCCTTCAAAATGGTCTCTCAGTTTGGTTCACTAGGCTACACAATCATGGGGAAGACTGCTGATCTGACAGTTGTCCAGAAGACAATCATTGACACCCTTCACAAGGAGGGTAAGCCACAAACATTCATTGCCAAAGAAGCTGGCTGTTCACAGAGTGCTGTATCCAAGCATGTTAACAGAAAGTTGAGTGGAAGGAAAAAGTGTGGAAGAAAAAGATGCACAACCAACCGAGAGAACCGCAGCCTTATGAGGATTGTCAAGCAAAATAGATTCAAGAATTTGGGTGAACTTCACAAGGAATGGACTGAGGCTGGGGTCAAGGCATCAAGAGCCACCACACACAGACGTGTCAAGGAATTTGGCTACAGTTGTCGTATTCCTCTTGTTAAGCCACTCCTGAACCACAGACAACGTCAGAGGCGTCTTACCTGGGCTAAGGAGAAGAAGAACTGGACTGTTGCCCAGTGGGCCAAAGTCCTCTTTTCAGATGAGAGCAAGTTTTGTATTTCATTTGGAAACCAAGGTCCTAGAGTCTGGAGGAAGGGTGGAGAAGCTCATAGCCCAAGTTGCTTGAAGTCCAGTGTTAAGTTTCCACAGTCTGTGATGATTTGGGGTGCAATGTCATCTGCTGGTGTTGGTCCATTGTGTTTTTTGAAAACCAAAGTCACTGCACCCGTTTACCAAGAAATTTTGGAGCACTTCATGCTTCCTTCTGCTGACCAGCTTTTTAAAGATGCTGATTTCATTTTCCAGCAGGATTTGGCACCTCCCCACACTGCCAAAAGCACCAAAAGTTGGTTAAATGACCATGGTGTTGGTGTGCTTGACTGGCCAGCAAACTCACCAGACCTGAACCCCATAGAGAATCTATGGAGTATTGTCAAGAGGAAAATGAGAAACAAGAGACCAAAAAATGCAGATGAGCTGAAGGCCACTGTCAAAGAAACCTGGGCTTCCATACCACCTCAGCAGTGCCACAAACTGATCACCTCCATGCCACGCCGAACTGAGGCAGTAATTAAAGCAAAAGGAGCCCCTACCAAGTATTGAGTACATATACAGTAAATGAACATACTTTCCAGAAGGCCAACAATTCACTAAAAAAAATTTTTATTGGTCTTATGAAGTATTCTAATTTGTTGAGATAGTGAATTGGTGGGTTTTTGTTAAATGTGAGCCAAAATCATCACAATTAAAAGAACCAAAGACTTAAACTACTTCAGTCTGTGTGCATTGAATTTATTTAATACACGAGTTTCATGGTTGAGTTGGATTACTGAAATAAATGAACTTTTCCACGACATTCTAATTTATTGAGATGCACCTATAATAGTAAAAATAATTTTAACTCTTTCCTCCCCAAACATGGAATTTTCCGGGTTTCTGTGTTCTCGCTGTTATACACTAGGGGGCGCTATTACCCATCTCCTGAATGAGTCTAGAAAGTGCCAATCAAAAACACAGACCAGGAAGACGTAGAATCTCATATTTAAGCATATGCATATGAAAAATAATGCGATCATCAACACTAGCTGCATATAAATGAAAACTGCCTAATGTTAGCGAGTGAAATGTGGATCCAGAAAGTGTTAAAGGCCTGTGAAGCTTTGGGATACTGATGAAAGCCATCTACTGTGTCTTTGCTTTGATAATATTACTGAATATGATCCAGATGTAGTATTTGATAAAAATGCAATTTTCTCAGCTTTTTGCTCAAATTGTTTTTTTTTTTTTTATGAAATCTACCTACATTCAAGTGTTGATTAAAAAAAAACAATGCTTGAAGCTAGAAAAAGATTTTTTTTTTTGTTTGAAAGTAGAGAGTCTGATCTTTATTTTGATGTATTATTTTATGTAGTAATTTTTAGGTATATTTTTGTAGTAGTAATATTGTTAACAATATTAACAACAAATAGAGTAATAATATAATCATTTTGTAATTGTTTTATTTAGTAATTTTTACATTTTTGTTTAGTAGTAATAATAATTCGTAGTAAAAGGAGTAATATATTATCTGTGAAATTATTATATATACTGATATACAATCATTAATTTTATAGAGTTTATATATATATATATATATATATATATATATATATATATATATATATATATATATATATATATATAATTTTTTTATAGTAGTAATATTGTTAACAATATTAACAATAACATATTAGAACATAGTAGAAATATTAATTATGATAATATTGTAATTATTTTATGTTGTAAATGTTATGCTTTTGTTTAGTTGTAGTAAAAATAATTTGTAGTAAAAGTAGTTGTATATATTTATATTTAGTCATTTAGCAGATGCTTTTATCCAAGCGACTTACAAATGAGGACAACAGAAGCAATCAATTGTAGTATTAAAACAACTAAAACAGATCCAAAACTAAAAGCTAAAACTTTATAAATACTGTATATACACATTTAAAAAAAATAAATAAATAAAATAAAAATGACAAATGCGTACAACAAAATTTCGAAACTTAACATTTAAATGAAAACAAAAAATAAACCTAAAAACAATATATTAAAGAAAAAAAGGTATAAGAGTATAATGATTCTAACATAACACTAAGCCAAACACCAAAAAAAAACTATGTGTATGTACAACCACACACACATGCATATATATACATATATATACGTTTATAAATTCAATATTCTTTCATTTCCATGTAGTTTGTTGAAGTACTAAAATAACTCAAATTAAATAAAAGTAAAACTTAAATAAAAAAAAACTATACAGACATAATATAAAAAACTAATAAAATGACAAACATTACGCCAACTTTAAAATTAAAATAGACAACAAATAAAAATCAAACTACATTCGTTTATCAGTAATCTTAAAAAAATAACAGAGCCAAACACACATTAAAAAAAAAAAACATTTCTTACTTCTTACATAGTAAGAAATGGTTATAAAAATTGAAACAGAAGTGAAACAAGTAGTAGGAAAGAGGAGAAATAAAAAGCGATACTTATGTCCTTTGCCGGTGTCCCTGTCCAGTGGAGTCGCACGGTAGAGTCAATGGTCTTTACACTCTTCGGCCTTCACACGACGGCTGCCGCGGTAAACTAAGCTTTTTTTATACCTGTCTGACAAAATACTATTTGAATTCAGCTGGACACACTTTCCCGTTTATCACAACAAATGGCCAAGCAAGCACAGACACTGACAAGTTACACAATACAGTACGAGACCAAATGCGATTACTTTTGACAAATTCAGAAAAATGAACCGGTTCATAACGTAATTCACTTGTCACTTAGACTGCACTGGTGGGCTCTATGTTTGCTGGTGGAAAGACAATGTAACAAAGATAAAATTTCATCCTCCAAATTAATATTCAATCATTTTCCAGTATTTATTTATTTTAATGAAACCTGTTATCGAATTTCCAGCTTACCTTATGGGGAGGTCACACTACTCATAATATCTAGCTGTAAATAATAATAATAATAATAAAAAGAAAGAAAGAAAATCATCTCTTGCATCTCTTGTATATTATCTGTTAAATTATTATTATATATTATACTGATATATAATCACAGTGGATTTAAAAAAAAAAAAAAAAAATCTCAATCACAACTTTTATCAGAAAATTCCCAATTATATTTGTTTCTCCGAATGGTGCAGTGTTAAGATGTGTTTTGTGTGGTCTCAGGTGGTGTATGCGCTGCTGATGCCGGCCAGTGGAACTCTGGGAGACGATGCCAGTGACTTCCAGTTCAACTTCCTGAAGAGCGGCGGTCTGCCTCTGGTTCTGGGCATGCTCACCAGGAACAACTTCCTTCCCAGCGCGGACATGGAGACGCGGCGCGGCGCTTACCTGAACGCCCTGAAGATCGGCAAGCTGCTGCTGACTGGCGTGGGGTTCGGACACGTGAAGGCCGTGGCGGAGGCCTGCCAGCCGCTGGTGGAGGGAACCAACCCCGCATCTCCGGTGCGATCACGGCTCACGTCATCACGGGATTTGAGACTTGGTTATTTTTCTTCATGGTGATGTGACTGTGTTTGTCCTCCAGATCAATCAGGCGACCCATGAGCAGGCTCTGGTGCTGCAGAACGCTCTCCAGAGCATTCCCAATCCTGCCTCCGAGTGCATGCTGCGCAACGTGGCTATCCGGCTCGCCCAGCAGATCTCTGACGAGGTTCTGACCTTCACCGCCCTACAGTCGCAGTATGAGGCCTGCTTCACGCCAATATTCCTAACTTTGTTGCTTTCCTTCACTGTACAGAACTTCTTCCAGGCCTCAAAGTACATCCCGGACATCTGTGTGATCCGTGCCGTGCAGAAGATCGTTTGGGCTTCAGGTTGTGGGATGGTGCATCTGGTCTTCAGCTCCAACGAAGAGATCAGCCAGATCTACGAGAAGGCATGTTCATGGTTCCAGGGCTTCTGCAGGATTTTTAAGCTCAAATTTAAGACTTCTTAAGACCTGCACAAATTAAATTAATACCATATGATGGTAACAATGTCTATGTAAAAAGCATGATTTACAGTTCAGATACAGGTTTTCACAAAAACAAAAAGTTTATAAAATCATAAGCTTCACATTTCAGCCTTTAAACCATTTTTAAGAAAATGGATGAGTCAAAAGTATTAATTGTTATATTAATTTAAACAACTATTATCAATAAATTATTATATTAATAAATACATTTTACTGTTAGATTTTTATTATGCATTTATATCGATCCACCAGTTCACATTTACAGCTCTTTGTGTTTGCAGGGTCAATTTCCGCATTGGTCTGAACAAAAACAACAGCAGAAATATAACTGCTTCCACTGTAACGGCAGTAAACAAAGCAGCAGCGCCGGACTTTGAAACGAGCAGCGCTCGTATTTATTTAATGAAGTCTTAGCCTTTTGAAGTTTAATTGGCACATTAAACCGTATCGCAATTCTGGTCTTTCCGTCCTCAAATGTAAGACCTCTTGAAATCATGATTAAGACTTTCATGTACATTTTAAGACTTTTTAAGGACCCGTGGAAGCCCTGGGTTCATCTGCGCTCACCAGTGTTTTATTCCTCGTTTAAGCGTGCATCTGTCATCCTGCAGACTAACGCGGGTAACGAGCCGGACGCAGAAGACGAGCAGGTGTGCTGCGAGGCGCTGGAGGTCATGACCTTGTGCTTCGCTCTGCTCCCTACGGCCCTCGACACGCTCAGTAAAGAGAAAGCCTGGCAAACCTTCATCATCGACCTGCTGCTGCACTGCCAGAGCAAGTACGTGCTTACAGGAGCAGTGCGCTTCTGTGGAGACGCTCTCCACTCAGTTTATAAATTGAATATAAAATGCATTTACAGTAAATGTACTTACAGTGGACGCCTAACAGACCAGTGAGCTGAAGGCTTTAAAAGCAGAAGTGCACGGCTCAAATTTTGGTTGAAGGTCTTAAATGAAATATTCAGTATAAGAATGTGTTTTTGAGCTACGAAGTATCTGAACCGTGCTTGTGCTCACGGTTTTAGTGTTCTTGATGAACAAAGTTATGGTGTATTAGTGATGTAATTCCTGTAGGTAGATTTTGCTCCATATGAACAGTTTGTTGCATCCCTTCCTGGTGTCTTTGTGCTGATATTAAGCACAAATAAGATGAGTTTACTAGTTTTACATGATCATGGCATGAGTTAATGTTAGGCATGCATCAGAGAAAGAGAACAAAGGCTGAAATTTTTGTCTCAAGATGTTAAGATGTGCTGAAAGACACACACTGTGGTTAAAAGATTGAAAGATTTGGGCTAATACATTAAAATCCAGCATCATCAGAAGTGATTAGGGATGTAACGATATCAAAATCTCACGATACGATATTATTGCAATATGAAATCCATGATACTATATTTATTGTGATATTTAAAAAAAAAAAAAACACACACAAATGAAGAATTGGGAAAAAATTAACATTTTGTACATTTTAAAGTTAAAGTCTTCTATCTAGTGCACTTTGAGAGTTCAAAATTAAGAGCTCCAGCCCATGTTTTTTAACTAAGAAAAATTAAGTCAGAAAAAAGTCACTTATAGCTGAACTTTGAAGGGGACTCGACCCTCTTTTTATTAGTGATATACTGTCTCAGTCTAAATTACATTCACACTGGTGTTTTAGGAAGCCAAACATATTAGAATATTATAATAATAATAATAATAATAATAATAACAATGACAGTAGTAGCCATATGTTGTAAAACAATTGCACTGTAAAATAAATGAAAATGAATATTTCATAGGTACATTATTTTTGCTTTACACTACAGTAGGGAAATTACAATACTTCTTTCCTAATTTCTACACTTGAAAGAGATATTTTGAATTTGGACTGTATTTAAACCGCTCGCTGTCTGCCATTAATACTGCACTTTAAGCTTTTATTTTGACGGAAAACTCCAGCTTCAGTGTAAACAGGCTCACAAAAACACGTCTCACTACACATCTAGTGGAATGCTGTAATCATCTGCCCATTAAAATGTTGGGAATTATGCGAATGTGAAGGCTGTTGCGTTCCTAAGCGCGCACTAAACTCACAGCAGATGAAATAAACGAGCTGACTGCATTCATTCAGTGTGAACAGAGCCGTTCTGAGACGCAGAAAACACCGGATCACGAGCTGATCGTCTGAACGGAGTGTGTTTCACTTTAAAACACGCAGCAAAAACAGATTTAATGAAGGGATTGAGCCATATTGTGTTTTCAGTTTTAGTTTATTTGACAGATACTGTGCCAAAGCATAATGGCCCAAAACAAATATATTTTAAAAACTACACTTTTTGCCTGGAAGACCTATCGTTTCATATCGTCATGTGACCATGATAACACCAAGACAATTTTGTGCTCATGGTTGATAATATCGTTACAACCCTAGAAGTGATAGATCATTAGATTATTAGTGCTTTAATGAAGCTGGGGCTGTTTATCATGACATCTAACGCTATACATGAGAAAAGTGAAGATTGAGTTGCTAAAGAACTGCGTCTGTTTCTTTGTTTTCAGAGCTGTGCGTCAGACGGCTCAGGAGCAGTTCTTCCTCATGGCCTCCAGGTGCTGTATGGGACACAGACCCCTGCTGTTCTTCATCACCCTCCTCTTCACTGTTCTGGGAGTGAGTACAGCGCTCACGTTTGAGTCATTTAGATGCCAGTCGTGTGATTAGGGCTGGACGATATGTCTAAAATTTATATCACAAAATATTTCTTAATTTCGGTCGATACAATATAATTCCAATATCAATATGAACAATTCGCTTCATAAACACTGCCAAGAACGCCCACAACAGATGTCTGTACCTACAAATTTATGAAAACTGAATTTGCCAAGTCCATGAAACCTCTTCCTATAAAACTATATATTTTAGAAAAAAAAACAGCACAAATACATTGTTTACCTTTTTTTTGTATTTAGTCTACATACAAACAAGAAATGTGAAATCACTGTCAAATAAACATCTCAGACTCACCTTATTAATATTAATATATTTAACTTCAAACTATGGGCTAACATACACTAGCAGTCAAAAGTTTATGAACAGTAAGATTTTTAATATTTTTAAAAGAAGTCTCTTCTGTTCACCAAGCCTGCATTTATTTGATCCAAAGTACAGCAAAAACAGTAACATTCTGAAATATTTTTACTAGGGGTGTCAACGTTAACGCATGCGATTAATCTAAAATTTTTAGCGCGTTAATATTTTTTAACGCAAATTAATCATGTGATAAGGTTTGACCCCAACTTCTTCCCGTCATCGCAGCGCGGAAGGTTATCTATCAGTGTGTGATGAGGTCACAGTGAACCAGTGTTGCCAGGGTAACGGCACAAGTGGGCTATTTTGAAAATACAGTCGCGGGAAAAATTACAGAGCCGCGGGTTGCGTTTTTTTGGGGCTATTTTTATAATGTACCGCGGTCGCCCAAAGTGTATATAGACAAATAAAAATTAAAATAGATCCTGTTACTAATGTGTATTATAGTTGGAATGTATACCTGGCAACTTAAGAACGGAGAGGCGGTTGTAAACATCACAAACAACGTGAGTTTCAGTCAGAGCACATGTTAAGGCTTTTACACAGCAGAAATAAACATGACAACACCCACTATAGATTATATAAGATAATAAACACACGATTACGATAGGATATGGTTTGTATGTGATTTTCTTGAGATGAATGTGTACATCTGAAATGCTAATTTGTGCAGCGATATAAAAGGCTATAAATAGCATATTTTAACAACAGTAAACGACCAAATTCCACACGTGATCGCAAAAGGAAGTTATTACAAACACTCGATGGTGGTTTAAAGTGAGTTCTGAGTAAAAGTGTACTATTAATCTCATAAATTGTCTTATGTAGCATGATGCTAATATTAGCTCTAATGCAGCTGCAGAACAGGTCCAATTCTTCTTCATAATGCATTTTGTCATAATACTTCACGTAAGGTCGCAAGAAAATGTTTTGTATTTATTTAGAAATACTTTTAATAATAGTTGGGTAAATGTATACTGGGATTGAAGCGATGTGGCTTGGTAAACGTTTTATTACCAGTATAAAGACCGATAATGGCTGAATAAAACAAATGAATAATGATAAAAGAATAATAAGGATTATGTCTCATACCTGGCGGAGGTGTGAAAGGTTCTGTTTCCTTAAACTAGTTTGTCATGCATTTCATTTCAACACATTTACAGGTAAATCCTAGTATTTTAAATGTGCGATTAATCATGATTAATCACAGTCCAGGACTGTGATTAACGCGATTAATTTTTTTTAATCGATTGACAGCACTACTTTTACTATTTAAAACAGCTGTTTTCTATGTGAATATCTGTTAGATTGTAATTTATTTCTGTGATGCGCAGCTGAATTTTCAGCATCATTACTCCAGTCTTCAGTGTCACATGATCCTTCAGAAATCATTCTAATATACTGATTTACTGCTCAAGAAACATTTCTGATTATGTTGAAAACAGTGGAGTAGAATTTTTTTCAGGTTTCTTTGATGAATAGAAAGTTCAAAAGAACAGCATTTATCTGAAATAGAAATCTCTTGTAACATTATAAATGTCTTTATCATCACTTTTGATCAATTTAAAGCATCCTTGCTAAATAAAAATATTAATTTCTTTCCCCCCAAAAAAATTATACTGACTCTAAGCTTTTGAATAGTATAGTGTATAATGTTACAAAAGCTTTTTATTTCAGATAAACGCTGATTTTTGGATCTTTCTATTCATCAAAGAATCTTGAAAAAAAAAAAAAGTGTACTCAACTGTTTTAAATATTGATAATCAGCAAATCAGCATATTAGAATGATTTCTGAAGGATCATGTGACTGGAGTAATGATGCTGAAAATTCAGCTTTGATCACAGAAATAAATTACATTTTAAAATATATTCAAATAGGAAGCAGTTATTTTAAATAGTAAAAATATTTCAAACTTTAACTGCTTTTGCTGTACTTTGGATCAAATAAATGCAGGCTTGGTGAGCAGAAGAGAATTCTTAAAAAAAAAAAAAATCTAACTGTTCAAAAACTTGACTGGTAGTGTAGGCTGATTATTCTTATAGATTGAAACAAATGTGCTTCAGTCAGGATAAAGGGTATGAAAAGTGCTCTGAGTTGCTGCAGAAAACAAAAAGATTGAGCAACAACAAACGCATGTTGCTGGAGACGGGCTTATTGTTGAAAATGCAAACTGATTGTCTGCCAGCAGGAGGCGCTGTGAGAGCGGTAGAACTAGCGGTTTCCCTGGTAACGACTGTAAACAAAGAAGCTCCTCATGAACTCTACTTTATCAGATAAAATGAAAATACCATCAAAACTTTTCTGAAGACAGTTGGTTCCCTTCAGAGATACATTCATATAAAACACCCGCGACGCGTTTTGATTTTGAAACATGTAGTGCTCATGTTTATTCAACGAAGTCAAACGCCACAAATAAATCAATGTATGTGAAACACTGGTGATGTATCGAAATATCGGAAATGTGTATTGAAATAAATGATATCGCGATACATATTGATATTGAATTATTGTCCAGCCCTACGTGTGATAATTGTTCACTGCTCTTTCAGAGTACAGCTAAGGAAAGAGCGAAGCACGCTGGCGATTATTTCACGCTCTTACGCCACTTACTCAACTACGCCTACAACAGCAACATCAACCTGCCCAACGCCGAGGTGCTGCTCAACAACGAGATCGACTGGCTCAAGAGGATCCGGGTGAGTCCACAGCGCTCCGACTCCATGCACGAGGAACAGGAGGGAGTGATGGCTCTAATTCTCTTTCCTCTGGTTTTCATGAACGTTCAGGATGAGGTGAGGACCACCGGAGAGACGAGCGTGGAAGAGACCATTCTTGAGGGTCATCTGGGGGTCACCAAAGAGCTGCTGGCCTTTCAGACTCCGGAGAAAAAGTTCTACATCGGCTGTGAGAAAGGAGGCGCTAATCTGATAAAGGTGAATGGGTCTATGCTTTGACTTATGTTTATACTAGGGCTGTCAGTTAACTTAATTAGTTAAGAAAAACTAATGCAATTAAAATTTTACACAGTTAACGCACTGGACCCGCCCCCAGACCTGTACATCACCTTACATTTCATATAGTTGACTGTTGACAAATATGATGCAGGGCAACAACTCCATAAATGCAGTTATGCCTTAAAATTTAAGATATTGTGGCAAAAAATGCCCCTGAATGAGTTTTTGTCTCATATCATATTGTAACGATCGGCCTAATCGGCCAAATTACATGAATTTAAAATGGGGTCAGATTAAACTGTGTGAGGGCTTTGAGTGTTTAAAAAGATGAGTCAGACAATGTTAAAAGTGAAAATCAAATATGTATTTACAATATTCACAGGGGAGCTAAAACAACACAGCAAAACTAGAAATCCTAGGCTGTTAAAAGCACAGAGTCTTTCAGTTCCATACCATTAAAACAGTCCTTAAGAATTCCAGCGTGCTGTAAGTCCCAATGTGAATGTGAGAAGTGTCCACTGGTGTATATACAATCCAAAGAGGGTGATAATCCAATAAAGTGAGATTCTGGAATGGTAAATCCACAAAGTTAACTCCTCAATCCAGCCTTTGGTCAAAGACCCTGTCTGTTTGTCATGCTGCCTCCTTTATCCTGTTCAGTTCCTGTTTCCTGTCATGTGATGAGTCACTTAAAGACATACATTAAAATGGTTAAGAGGAATAAAATGGCTAAGAAAACATGAAAACCTATTAAAACTCAAATATACATAAAATCATTATAATATATTGAGCAGGTTAAAACGTGTCCTGTGTGACCGTGTCACAATATGATAAGCAATATCACACGAGTGCTGTTTTTGTCCTGAATATCACGAGTTTAAATGTGATTTTATACAACAGTTCAGTAAATAAGAAGTTAATATTGTGTTATATTTTAAACACAATATTGTCTGTTTTTGCTCAATTTCGCAGAGAAAATATTACCTTTAAAGCCACAGCAGAATTGTTGTGAGTCTCCGAGCAACACAGCGGTGTTTAGTTTCTGAACGGATCCGCATTTTGAACGAATCGTGTGAACCAATGATTCAAAGGCCTATTTATAAAGTGAGCCGTTTACTTAATTCCTGAATGAATTAGCCGTTTGAATTGAATGAATGAATGAATGAATGAATGAATGACTCAAAAACACATTTACCGCCACCTGCTGACAGTTTTAGTTTCTTATTTAGAGGATCATTTCATTAAAAAAAAGAAAAAGAAAAACTTACAGGGATAGTTCACCCAAAAATTGTAATTCTGTCATTAATTTACCCTCATGTCGTTTCAAACCTGTATGACTTTCTTTTGCACAGCATAAAAGAAGGAATTTTGAATATTGTTTGTAACAAAGTTGTTTTGGTTACCAGTGACTTTCATTGTATAAACAAACAATACTGAGATGTTTCTCTAATTATCGTCTTTTATGTTCCAAAGTTTATGTTAGGCCGTTGTAGCCTAAACATTTATGTGTAATAAATTTGATGTTGAATCAAATAAAATATTTCTTTCTAAAGCTACTATTTGTAATGTCTACTTGATGCTCTCTCATTTAACACAATAATGGCTTTAAGTGATCTTTCGTGGGTAATTTTGCAGTATATAATCTACAGCCCTAGTTTATACAGACATGTTGTGGAAAGTAAGTTGGCTTCATGTGTGCTGTCTGTGTCTCTCGCAGGAGCTGACAGATGATTTCATCTTCCCGGCATCTAACGTGTATCTGCAGTACGTGAAGAGCGGCGAGTTCCCGGCGGAGCAGGCCATACCGGTGTGCAGCAGTCCTGCGTCTATAAACGCCGGCTTTGAGCTGCTGGTGGCGCTCGCGGTCGGCTGCGTGCGCAACCTCAAACAGATCGTCGACACGCTCACAGACATGTACTATCTAGGTACCGACTTATTACATTTCAAATAAACCAGCTGATGTGAAGGTCTTTGCCAGTGTGTTAAACACAGACACAGTTTTTAAACAGTTTCGAGACACTATTTTCCAGTTTAACACTGTAAAGCTGCTTTGACAAAATCTGTATTGTAAAAAGTGCTGTATAAATAAAGGTGACTTGACTTGACAGACCTGTGATTTTGATCCTAATGGAACCAGATGAGTTTATTTTGTTTATTTTTTGCTGTACAGAATTGGGAAATTGGGTCTATTTGCTTTTAGTATATCAATGTGCCTCACTGAAGGGGTCATATGACGATGCTAAAATTAATTTTGGGTATTTGTTGTAATGCACTGTTTACGCAGTTTAAGGTTCAAAAAACACATGATTATCTACGTACCGTACATTATTGTTGCTCCTCTCTGCTCCGCCTTTCTGAAACGCGTCGATTTTTACAAAGCTCATCGTTCTGAAAAGTGCGGTGTGCTCTGATTGGCCGGCTATCCAGTGCGCTATGATTGGCCGAATACCTCAAGCATGTGACTGAAATGTTACGCCCTTTACCATATTTGGAAACACACAGCGTCTCCACGACAACAATACTACAGCGAGAATAAAATTACACCACCTTCCTTTGCGTAAACATTTGGGCGGTGTTATACAAATCTTCCCACACAGTGACGTAGATATGTGGGGCGTGAGGCATTTTAGGAAGGCGTGGACGAGTCTTAACTTTTTTTAAAGAATATCTCTTTGGGTTTGAGACTTTAGTTATTTATGGAGCACATAAAATACATATAATCAATTATTAATTATCATTTTGACTTGATCCTTTTCTTTCTTTAATGGCTGAAATGTTGTTAGATAAGCTGTTGTCAGTCCCATTGTCATTTAAAATCTGGACATCATTGGTAAAGTTATTGTTTTAGTGTTTATGCAAACAAAAAGCAATCTTATTGATTTTAAATACAAAACTTGAAGTGATTTATGTGTCAGAACTTTTTAAATATTTCCAGCACATTTTAACAATACTGTGATAATACTGATAACCGTGATAATTTTGGTCACTATAACCATGATAAGAAATTTTCATACCGTTACATCCCTAAATCGCATCATATGACCCCTTTAATGAAATGCCTGAAAACACTGTAAATCCTTTATAAATTGAATGGAATGCAACTTGCATCTGGTCTCAGGGTGCGAGGCGCTGACGGAGTGGGAGTATCTGCCTCCGGTGGGGCCGCGGCCGACCAAAGGCTTCGTGGGTCTGAAGAACGCAGGAGCCACGTGCTACATGAACTCCGTGATCCAGCAGCTTTACATGATCCCGCCCATCCGCAACGGCATCCTGGCCATCGAAGGCACCGGGAGCGACATCGACGACGACATGTCCGGAGACGAAAAACAGGACAACGAGGTAAAAAACACACGTGTCGCCCGACCATACTGAAACCCCTTAGCAAGGGTTGGGAATCAAAAATCAATTCCAATTCCAGAATCGGATACTTGTAAAATTAAAATTAAAATTCCACCTATCAATTCCTATGTGCACATCTTTTATTTTTAACTGGTGAAAAGGGGCGGTTAAAAATGTATTTGTCTTTGAATCATTCATTCAAGAGATTAATTCAAAAACACTGATTCATCCAGTAATGAAACAGTCTGACTTTAGTTTTGTGAAACTATACTACATAAAACATATCTGAACGAAGCAGCAGACGAGCTGAATGAGACGCAGATTCACTCTCTGCCAGCAGGTGGCGCTTATGAACGGCAATGATACATTGTTTCCTGGGTTACCGCTGTAAACACAGCGCTTATGAACAGCAATGATACAGTGTTTCCTGGGTTACCGCTGTAAACACAGCGCTTATGAACAGCAATGATACAGTGTTTCCTGGGTTACCGCTGTAAACAAAGCGCTTATGAACAGCAATGATACAGTGTTTCCTGAGTTACCGCTGTAAACACAGCGGTGTGATACAGTGATTCCTGGGTTACCACTGTAAACACAGCGCTTATGAACAGCAATGATACAGTGTTTCCTGGGTTACCGCTGTAAACACAGCGCTTATGAACAGCAATGATACAGTGTTTCCCGGGTTACCGCTGTAAACACAGCGCTTATGAACAGCAATGATACAGTGTTTCCCGGGTTACCGCTGTAAACACAGCGCTTATGAACAGCAATGATACAGTGTTTCCCGGGTTACCGCTGTAAACACAGCGCTTATGAACCGCAATGATACAGTGTTTCCCGGGTTACCGCTGTAAACACAGCGCTTATGAACAGCAATGATACAGTGTTTCCTGGGTTACCGCTGTAAACACAGCGGTGTGATACAGTGATTCCTGGGTTACCACTGTAAACACAGCGCTTATGAACAGCAATGATACAGTGTTTCCTGAGTTACCGCTGTAAACACAGCGGTGTGATACAGTGATTCCTGGGTTACCACTGTAAACACAGCGCTTATGAACAGCAATGATACAGTGTTTCCTGGGTTACCGCTGTAAACACAGCGCTTATGAACAGCAATGATACAGTGTTTCCTGGGTTACCGCTGTAAACACAGCGCTTATGAACAGCAATGATACAGTGTTTCCCGGGTTACCGCTGTAAACACAGCCCTTATGAACAGCAATGATACAGTGTTTCCCGGGTTACCGCTGTAAACACAGCGCTTATGAACAGCAATGATACAGTGTTTCCCGGGTTACCGCTGTAAACACAGCGCTTATGAACAGCAATGATACAGTGTTTCCCGGGTTACCGCTGTAAACACAGCGCTTATGAACAGCAATGATACAGTGTTTCCCGGGTTACCGCTGTAAACACAGCGCTTATGAACCGCAATGATACAGTGTTTCCCGGGTTACCGCTGTAAACACAGCGCTTATGAACCGCAATGATACATTGTTTCCCGGGTTACCGCTGTAAACACAGCGCTTATGAACAGCAATGATACATTGTTTCCTGGGTTACCGCATCGTTCAGAGGCAAGATGAAAAGAAAATACCACGTAAACTTTTCTAAAGACAGTCAGTTCCCCTCAGAGATACATTCATATAAACTCCTACTCCAATTGTATTGCGATTTGTTTAGCATCTCCGCCGATTTGAATCGTCTCACATTTGAATCCATTTTCAACCAGCTCGCGGTTAATCGTTACATCCCTGAGTGAGTCATTGAATCATTCCATTCATAAATTCCATGAGATTTTGTTTATTTGTCTAATATTTTTTCTTCAGAATTGTTTAAAAAAAAAAAAGTCTCAATTTATCCAGAATCATGCAGCTCAATTTTGCACACAAACAGCTCTTAATCGAGTTCAGTTTTTATGTAGCCGGCTGATTTTTGTTCATGGTAGTCAGCAGCAATTAAATGTTTTGCAAAAAGAGACAGAATAAAATGCGTTTGATATCTAAATGTTTGACACTTTTTTTTTTTTTTTTTTGGACTTTTTTTTTGGACTTTTTTTTTTACCACAAGCTGGGAATCAATAAGCAGAATCGGTATTGGAATTGATAAAATTCAAACGATACCCAACCTCACTCTTAGTGCAGAGATGCAGTCGGTTCGAACGCATCTGAATGTACATCATTGTGCTGCAGAGTAATGTGGACCCCAGGGATGATGTGTTCAGTTATCATCAGCAGTTTGATGACAAGCCCTCTCTCAATAAGGCCGAGGACCGTAAGGAGTACAACATCGGAGTGCTGCGGCATCTGCAGGTTATCTTCGGTCACCTCACTGCGTCCCGTCTGCAGTACTATGTGCCCAGAGGCTTCTGGAAACAGTTCAGGTACAGTCAGCCGTGAATGCATGTGCTTTTCTTTCAAATAACATCAGCCACAGTGCATGTTACAGCTACAGCCAGTCAGATTTTGTGTATAATTTGTGGGGAAGTTTAAATCTCTCCTCGTTTCCAAGCTTAATATCCGGAGACAACTGTAAGTGTTGTTTTTAAAAAAAAAAACTTGATTGAACTTTTCCCGTGTCGAGTAACAAACGAAATACCGGAAGTGGTTGCTTTCACGGACGAGAATAGGCTGCATGATATATTAAACCCATTTAAAAATCTTAATAAAGCATAATGCTATTGTGAATTCACAAACACTACGATTCACTTAAATATATGCGATGCAGGTGTAATATATGCGCTTCAATTTTTTACATGCGTGCGTCTGAGCAACTGTTATCATTTACATTTGTGAGTGACTCAAACTCTTCTCTGCATATAGCTGTGAGTTTGGGTTTATTATAACGTTCATCTGGGAACGCAATGTGCACTATTTCAGATTTATAAGGTAAATCATTTATGAACCTATGCAAACACAGGAGAATACATCAATATGTTTCTCAATATGCAAACTGTTCATCGCGATTTGAAAATAAAAGCTCAAACCCTCGAGTTTACATGTTTTGAAGTCCACATATGAGAAATTACAGTGGCTGTATCATTTCTGTCACAAAGAAATGGCCAAATATTAAATATTAAAAGGACATTTGAATTAAATGTTGTTTAGTCAATATTAACAAGGATTAGATCGCGCAGTAAAGTGTAAAAAAAAAATCGTCAGGCCGTTGGTGCCCTCTGCAGGCCTTTGTTACAATGCGTAATGTACATTAGCTCTATTGTTTATAATACATTGTTTTTTTAACAGTTTTGTTCAATAAAACCATGTGATTACTTGCTTTTGATAGTTTATTTGAAGTCATGTTTATTGTCTTTTTGCTATTATACATGTATTTTAAGCAGTTTTAAAGGAAATTGTTGGCATAGGTCTATTTTTATTACCACAAAAAATTTATTATAATTATCCGATTACTTAATTGCCCAAATAATCGTTAGTGACAGCCCTAGTTGTTTGAACCGTCCGACATGTTTGAGTTTGAGGTGTATCTGTTCGTTTGACCTGTGGCTGATGAGGGAATGTTGAGGAAACATGAATTTCTTTTGTCATTCTGTTTGGTGATGCTCGTGGCTCAGAAGTGACACGATGCACCTTTAATCCATGTGAAGTAAGACGACTGCGTTTGAAACGTTCCCGCAGGTTATGGGGGGAACCGGTCAATCTGAGAGAGCAGCACGACGCGCTGGAGTTCTTCAATTCCCTGGTGGACAGTCTGGACGAGGCACTGAAAGCCCTCGGCCATCCCAGCATGCTCAGCAGGATCTTGGGCGGCTCGTTTGCTGACCAGAAGATCTGTCAGGGTTGTCCTCACAGGTGAGTGAAGGACTGGTCAGTCATTCTGAGGATGTTGAATTGTATTTTAATCGAGTAATCGTCACTGGTTTCACGATTCAATTCGATTACGATTATCATGTCAACGATTCGATATTATGATGCATCACGATGCGTCGCATCCTCAATTTTCAATATTACACCACATGGCTACATTTTCATATTCATTTTATATCAAATTTGTGTATTTTTATTAAAATATACAAGCAGGCTACTTTTTAAAATAATCACAAATTAATGATAAATCAGAACAATTGTTAAGACCAACTAAACCAACTAAATATAGCTTCAAAACATACAAGCCAATATAAATAAAGGAGAAAAAAGATAATTACAAGTGATAAACAAAACGTATTTTCAGTATCTGAGAGTGTTTTAAGTATCTGAAAGTTTACAGACAATCTAGGGGTGTGCGATGTATATTGTCTGCAATAATATTGTAATTGTTGTTTTAATGATGTGCGATATGACATTATCGAGTATAACATAAAAAACAAACAAAACACGCCTACAGAGTGCACTCATACATGACGTGATAAAGTCTAGTAGATTAAAACTAGTGTGCATTTAAAGTGCGTTCTTTCACTACATGATTCAGTCTAATGATTACAATATTCAAGACAATCATAGTTATGGGTTTTTCTTTTTCCCTCAGCATTATTGCTGTTTGATTATTACTGATGAGATCATAGACAGTGGCAGCTTTAACAGGCTGCATTCACACTAATGCACTGATCGGTTTCCACATATCAGATGTTTTATCCTGTTCTGAAAACATAACACACTGTGTTTACATCAATTTCCTATCATAAAAGTATTCGATGCAGCAAGTGCGTTTAACCACAGCTGCGATCGAGCTTCAGGACAAACAAACACAAAGCGCAGTGAAAGTCTGTCAGTATGTGAGTTTGTGCATCTAATACGTACTGCATTCCAAACGCCAGAAATGAAAGCATATCTAAAGTAAAACACTGGCAGGTGGAAGTAAACACTGTCAAGCAATGCACACGCGTCTCACAGCGCACATTCTGTGCAATGAAGCGCCGCGATTCTCTCTAGCGCACACACGTGTCATATGCACGAAATACCTAGCTCAGAATCTAACATTTAAAAATAGTGGGTGCATTTTTTTAATACTCGCTTTGTTGTTTTGCCTCCCTCCGCCATTTTAAGCTAGCATGACAAGCACGTGATGTGAATGGCATCAGTAGGCTATAATCGATTGTGGTCTATTACTGCATCAATGCAGAATCGTCCACGTCCGCATCGCAATGCATCGTAAACATGATTCATTTCAACAGCCCTAATCCATATACGTGTTGTGTGTGTGTGTGTGTGTGTTTTCATAGGTATGAGTGTGAGGAATCCTTCACAACGTTGAATGTTGACATCAGGAACCACCAAAACCTCCTTGACTCCTTAGAACAGTACGTCAAAGGCGATCTTCTGGAAGGAGCCAATGCGTACCACTGTGAGAAGTGCAACAAGAAGGTGAGACTTGTTCCCTAAACCCAGTCTGAGTGAAGTAGTGCAGATTGGTGAGCTTTGCTCTGGTTTTCCGTCAGGTGGACACGGTGAAGCGTCTGCTCATCAAGAAGCTCCCGCCCGTGTTGGCCATCCAGCTCAAGCGCTTTGATTACGACTGGGAACGCGAGTGCGCCATCAAATTCAACGATTACTTCGAGTTTCCTCGTGAGCTGGACATGGAGCCCTACACGGTGGCAGGCGTGGCGAAGCTGGAGGGGGACGAGGCTCCGCCGGAGAGCCAGGTCATCGCTGAGAACTCTCCGGTGGAGTTGGATCTGAAGGACAGCTCGCGCTACCGGCTCGTGGGTGTGCTGGTGCACTCAGGGCAGGCCAGCGGCGGACACTACTACTCCTACATCGTCCAGCGGCACGGCAGCGGCGGCGACGGACAGAAGGACCGCTGGTACAAGTTTGACGACGGCGATGTGACGGAGTGTAAGATGGACGATGACGAGGAGATGAAGAACCAGTGCTTCGGTGGAGAGTACATGGGCGAGGTGTTTGACCACATGATGAAGCGCATGTCGTACCGGCGGCAGAAGCGCTGGTGGAACGCATATATTCTGTTCTACGAGCACATGGATGCAGCAGGGGGCGACGGAGAGCTGCTCAAGTACATCTCCGAACTGACGCTCGCGCCCCGGCCAAACCAGCCTAAAATGCCCTTGGCCATCGAGGCCAGCGTTCACAAACAGAACGTGCAGTTCATGCACAGCCGCATGCAGTACAGCCTCGAGTACTTTCAGTTCGTTAAGAAGCTGCTGACCTGCAATAGCATCTACCTAAACCCTCCTCCAGGTGGGTGGTGTTTTCACAATGCATTAAATCTGTCGCCGGACGGTCCAGCAATCCGTACACGTCTTCTGCTGGTGTTTTGTCTTAAAGGATAAGTTCACTTCCAGAATAAAAATTTCCTGATAATTTACTCACCCCCGTGTCATCCAAGATGCTCATGTCTGTCTGTCTTCAGTTGCAATGAAATTAAGTTTTTGAGGAAAACATTCCAGGATTTTTCTCTATATATTGGACTTCAATGGTGGCCAGTGATTTGAACGTCAAAATGTAGTTTCATTGCAGCTTCAAAGAGCTCTACACGACCCCAGCCGAGGAATAAGGGTCTTATCTAGCGAAACGATCGGTCATTTTCTGAAAATAAATTCATATTTATACACTTTTTAACCACAAATGCTCGGCTAGTGTTAGCTCTGCGATGCGTGTCTTTATTAGCTGATGTTGGAAAGGTCAGGTGCAGGCGGAAGCACCGACCCAGTGTTTACAAAGCCAACATGCAAAAAAACAACGATGTCGGATGATTTTAAAGTTGGAGGAGAAAATGAGATGGAGTTTTTAACCGAAGTACAAAGATGAAGTAACCGCGTGTGACCTTTCCAACATCAGCTAATAAAGACGTGCATCGCAGAGCTAGAGCAAGCCGAGCATTTGTGGTTAAAAAGTGTATAAATATAAATTTTTTCAGAAAATGACCGATCGTTTCGTTAGATAAGACCCTTATTCCTTGGCTGAGGTCGTGTAGAGCTCTTTGAAGCTGCAGTGAAACTACATTTTGACGTTCAAATCACTGGCCACCATTGAAGTCCACTATATGGAGAAAAATCCTGGAATGTTTTCCTCAAAAACGTAATTTCTTTGCGACTGAAGAAAGACAGACATGAGCATGTAGGATCTAACACATGAGAAGCTGAGCTGAACAACCGTTCACGGTCTATGCTTGTGCAGATACGCTCGCGCAACGGCTCTTATTTGTGTGCCAGTACACCAACGACTGTTCGCTTCTTGGTATCTGTTTTTCTGTTTGTTGTGCTTGTGCCGAATGTCTTCCACACAAATGACATGTTCGCGAATGATTACAATGTTATGTGCACGCGGACGCACTTCCGGAAAAGTCGGCTGAAAAAAAGACAAAAAACCGGCCATAAATTGGAACCGGCTGTTTTTTGCTTATAATACGCGATCAATAACCGGCCGGTTCCGATTTATGGCCGGTCAACTGGTGCATCCCTACTGGAAAGTGAACTTAACCTTTAAGATGCTCCTCTTTTCTGGTCTTTCTAGGTCAAGATCACCTTTTACCAGAAGCTGAAGAAATAGCGATGATTAGTATACAGCTTGCTGCTAGATTTCTGTTCAGCACCGGATTCCACACAAAGAAAGTGGTCCGAGGCCCTGCTAGTGACTGGTGAGTGTTTACTGCGTGTCTGATTCGCTGTTAACTGCACTACTAGATGAATCTACTCATTTTTGAATAATCGTAAAGTCATGAAATTAAGGGACATACTGAATGTCTGAAGTGGCCAGCCTTTGTCTCATTCCAGCTCACACGGGTCATTTTCTCAACCAACATTAAAGGGATACTCCACCCCAAAATGAAAATTTTGTCATTAATCACTTACCCCCATGTCGTTCCAAACCCGTAAAAGCTTCATTTGTCTTCGGAACACAATTTCAGATATTTTGGATGAAAACCGGGAGGCTTGTGACTGTCCCATTGGCTGCATAGTAAATACCACTGTCAAGGTCCATAAAAGTATGAAAAGCATCGTCAGAATACTCTATCTGCCATCAGTGGTTCAATTTGAATTGAATGAAGCGACAAGAACACTTGGTTTCTGCGCAAAGAATACAAAACGACTTTTTTCAACAATTCGTCTCCTCTGGTTCAGCGTAGCGCCATTTTGGAGAATATGCGCTGGACGCAAGCAGCGTACGCTCTTCTGTGTCAGCCACATACCGGATACGCAGTTTTCATTCAAATCAAAACGTAAACAAATGTAGAAGACGTTTCCTTGTGGCGCGACTGACATAGAAGAGCATATTCTCCAAAATGGCGCTATGCTGAACCAGAGGATGGCAGATGGAGTATTCTGACGATGCTTTTCATACTTTTTATGGACCTTGACAGTGGTATTTACTATGCAGCCAATGGGACAGTCACAAGCCTCCCGGTTTTCATCCAAAATATCTTAAATTGTGTTCCGAAGATGAACGAAGCTTTTACGGGTTTGGAACGACATGGGGGTTAGTGATTAATGACAAAATTTTCATTTTGGGGTGGAGTATCCCTTTAAGCACTATTGAAGGAGAAACTATGTGGCCCAACAAAACTGATTTGGTTTATTTTAGTTAAATGGTTTTCAAGATGATGAGGAACATAAAGCGTTTGGACTGGTGGTGCACATGTGTGACGGGGTTCATTAGTGCTGATTGACTCGTCTCCTCGTCACGGACTTGACTTGTTTCTCTATCAGGTATGATGGCCTGTGCATCCTATTGCGTCACAGCAAGAATGTCCGCAGCTGGTTTGCACACAACGTCCTCTTTGCCTTACCCACGCGCTTCTCGGAGTACCTGCTGGAGTGTCCGAGTGCGGAGGTGCGTGGAGCTTTTGCCAAACTGATCGTGTTCATCGCACACTTCTCCCTGCAGGACGGACCCTGCCCCGCTCCGGTCACCTCGCCCGGCTCGTCCACACAGGTGAGGGGTGAACAACTGCAATATAACCTCTAGGGATCCACCGAATGTTCGGTAGACGAAATGAGCGTAAAAGCGAATAAATTGTACCGAACAATGACGTGATGCAGCAAACATGTCGGCAGTGTAGAAGCATTTAAAAGTGTCTGAGAAAGAAGCAAAAATAATTATATAAACACCAACAGCGAGAGACTGTTTAGTACTGCATTGCATGTCTCTGGTGAGAAGAGTAAGGCTGGTTGTTGCTGGTTACTGTATGATGATTGAAATCACGAAATGGCCTTAAACAATTAAATAAACTGCAGAACGTTATGTTTTCTAATACAAACACAAATTGCATGTATTCAAACTGCGCTGCATGAACTCGCGGTGCTATCTGCTTGTTAGCCACCAAAGCATGAGGAAAATCTGAGCTGAAACTGTTACTCATCAGTTGCTTACTAACATTATGAATTTTTTAAATAAAATTTAAAAAGACAATCATAATGATAATAATTACAACAACTCTAATACATTTATTATAACACTCACACACAGTGTTCAGATTGGGATCTGTAATATTTTCTAATGTTTTGAAAGAATTCTCTTCTGCTCAGTAAGGCTGCATTTATTTGTACAGTAAAAAAAATGCATAACTGATTCAAGAAGGGGGTCTCAAATTTGGCCAAAAAATATTATTTTACTAGCTTATTAATTTTAAGTTAAATTGTGCTTTTTTAGTATAATGTCTGCTAGAATGTTACAAAAAATGTTCATTAAGTAAATATTTTTAAATTGTTGTTTTGTAATTGATTTTTTTCTTTGAAAAGCAAAACAGTGAAAAGCAAATTTTGGCTATTTAATTTATGCAATGGTGAAAAAAATTGGCAAAATACATGGGGGGTAAAAAAAAACGTGAAAAACCGTGTTCGGTATTCGGCCTTCGGCCCAGTGTTTCATTTTGTTCGGCTTCAGCCAAGAATTTTCATTTCAATGCATCCCTAATAACTCCACACAAACTGTTATTATTTACATGTGTGGAGCGTCTCAAACTCATCTCTGTTGTTGTGAGTTTGGGTTTATTATAACGTTCATCTGAGAAAGCAATGTGTGTCATTTCATCAGATTTGTAAGGTAAATCAGGATACATCAATATCTTTCTAAATATGCAAACTGTTCATCGCGATTTGAAAATAAAAGCTCAAACCCTCGCTCTGAGTTTACACGTTTTGAAGTCCACATATGAGAAATTACAGTGGCTGTAGCATTTCTGTCATAAAGAAATGACCAAATATTAAAGATTATGGGGAGATTTGAATTAAATGTTGTTTAGTGAGTATTAAACAAGGATTGGATCGCGCAGTAAAGTGTAAAAACAATCTCCAGACCGTTGGCGCCCTCTGCAGGCATTTGTTATAATGCGTAATGCTCTTTGTTTATAATACATTATGTATTTTAACAGTTTTGTTCAATAAAACCATATGATTACTTGCTTTTGATAGTTTATTTGAACTAATTATTATTGTCTCATTACTATTATATATGTATTTTAGGTAATTTTAAAGGCTATTGTTCGCTTAGGTCTATTTTTATTACCACAAAAAAGAATTATAATTATCAGATTAATCGACAGAATAATCGACAGATTACTCGATTACCAAAATAATGGTTAGTGACAGCACTACTGTGGTTTGTGAGCAGGCCTGTGACAGTGTGACCCTGAGTGACCATCTGTTGCGGTCAGTGCTGAACTTACTGAGAAGAGAAGTGTCCGAACACGGCCGCCACCTCCAGCAGTACTTCAACCTCTTCGTCATGTACGCTAATCTGGGTAAGCGCTCATCCGCTCTGGGCTCGCTCAAGGCTCCACAGGTTTATGTGGATGTAGAGAATGATTCTGTCTGTCTGCTGCAGGTCTGGCAGAAAAGACGCAGCTGCTCAAGCTCAGCGTTCCAGCCACATTCATGCTGGTGGCGCTGGACGAGGGTCCCGGTCCTCCCATCAAGTATCAGTACGCCGAGCTCGGCAAACTCTACGCGGTGGTGTCGCAGCTGGTGCGCTGCTGTGACGTATCGTCGCGCATGCAGTCCTCCATTAATGGTGAGTGTTAACTACGCTGGTGTCCTTTCACTAGGACTAATCGCACATTTATATTAATAAACCATATAAATCATAATAATGAGCCTTTAATTGCCATAAAGCTTGCCACAGCGTGCCTCAGAGGTAATGATTATGAATGCTTCAGGGAAAAAACAGCAAGAAGACTACCTTGACATCATAATAATTCATTGATAAACTAGTGTTTACTGTATTCTCGGCTGCACTGACTCGTCATCTCCACAGTGGACGTGCACATTTCATACGGATTGCATAATCTAAAAATATTTGTTTTCCATTTGAATTGGTTCATTTAGCAGTAGACATTTCACTTTCTGTACATATATTTTTTATGTCTGTAAGGCAAGCACGGAGTTTCGGTTCCGTTTTTTTTTTTCACAGAGACCGAGACGGCAGAAAGCGCACCCTGTTTACTTTCATTATTTTACAAAAGCACAACATTTTGTTGATATTTTGAATGCACACAAATAAAAGTAGACCTTTCACAGATTCGAAAGCTGTATTATTCTTGTCTGTATGAGCAAGAGTGATGGAGCATTTTAAAGGGGGCATAACACAGTTTCACCCAATCTCATGTTAATCTTGAGTACCTATAGAGTAGTACTGCATCCTTTATATCTCCAAAAAGTCTTTAGTTTTATCATATTTATAAAAGAAATATACAGCTTTACGATTCTTTCCGAAAAAAGCCAAACTCCTGGAGGCGCACCGTGAGCGGAGTTAAAGAGTTACGAGCGCCGATCGCCGACAAAACAGACATTTGTTGCCGTTTCACTTACTCTCTGCAGTGCTGAATCATGACCGGGATCTTTTATAGCGGAGACCGCTCCATCTTTCAGTATCAAACGATGTGCAAATCCCAGGCTTTGTTTATAAAACGTTCGTCAACAAACACACTTGAGAAACTCTGTTGCTGCCCCGGAAAAACAAACTGCATCCACTGTTTACGTAACGCTGAGTTCTGCGGGAAGCTGAACAAGGTTATCTTTCCCTCACAACCAAAAACACACTTCTTTAGAGACATTCTTCCCGAGCGAGTCCCGTGCAGTGCTGCCGAATGAAGCGTGTTGATGGGCGCACTCTCGCTCTCGATCTGGTCGATGCGTGCACGGGCATGTTCTTCCGGGAGAAATGCCCATATAAGGAGTTCCACCCTCGTTTACGTCATGAAGAGCCACGATTGAAAAAAACTCTCCGAAACTTGTACGAACACGGAAGTAAGATTTTTGGCACAGAAATACTCTGTTAAAGAGTTGGACTCTCATGCTAAGCATGGACAAAGTTTCAAAAAACAATTTGGACGTATAACAGTGTAAACAAATCTGAATGCATGAAACAGCATTGTACCCCCCCTTTAAGTTAAATGCAAGTGACCATCTGATCCATCTGTCATGCAGTGATTTTTCTAGGTTTACGTTAAAGCGAGCGGCTACTACTTGCATGTTTCAGATGATAAGCCACATTTGAGGTCGAAACGAACATTTGCATGTCCTGACGATGTACTGTAATTACCACACAGACCAGCTGTTAATAATCTGTCCGTCACAAACTACTTCACCATTTTCTGTGATTTTTATTTTTTCAGTGACTAAGCATCTAAAAAAATTGATCGACTAAGCCTCTTCTCGTCGACTATTAGGGGGCAGCCCTACATCAAACCGAGGCTCTCAGAGTCTCAGCTCTTTTCGCTCCCTCTCCTCTCGCAGGTAACCTACCTCTGGCCAATCCGTACGGCGACCCCAGCCTCACAGCTCCCATCATGCCCCTGCAGCAGCTGGTGACCGAAATCCTGTTTGTGCGCACCAGCTACGTGAAGAAGATCATCGAGGACTGCAGCAATTCTGAGGAGACGGTGAAGCTGCTGCGCTTCTGCTGCTGGGAGAACCCACAGTTCTCCTCCACGGTCCTCAGCGAGCTGCTCTGGCAGGTTAGCGAATCATGAGTTTTTACTAGAGCTCGACCGATGTACCGGTTTTAATTAATTTAATTAATCGGCACCAATAGTTGATTGCTGGAGCTATCGGTAGTTCTCCGGGTTGTGTGCGTTGCTGGAGCGGCTGAGAAGGGTCTGCTGTCATTATACAGAGCGATAGCGTCCTCTAGAGGTGAAAATCACTGACACCTCGAGCTGTTTGTTTTGACATGTAACACTGCGGGAAACTTCAGACGCGGATTTAAACGCAGCCGACAGAAAATCCTGCCGCGCCATTCACATAGCTTTCCATTAAATGACATTATATTTGTCCCAAATTGCTGTTAATGTACATAATGACTTCATCCAGGCTGTAAAATTGTGTATTGCGCATTTTTCAGAGAAACATTTGTCTTTCTGTGGTAGTGCTGGGCAACGAATAATTGCGATTTAATCACATCCAAAATAAAAGTTTTTGTTTATATAATATATGTGTGTGTACTGTGTATATTTATTATTTATGTATAATAAATAGACACACACACAGTATATATTTTGAAAATATTTACATATATTAACGTATATATTTATATTCATATAATTTATATTATATATAAATATATTTAATATATTTACACATCATATTTTTCTTAAATATATACATGCATGTGTGTGTGTATTTATATATAAACAATAAATATACACAGTGTACACACATATATTATGTATTTTGGATGCGATTAATCGCGATTAATTGTTGCCTAGCACTGTTCTGTGGCTCTAATAAAGTCTGTATGCTTCATATAGAGTACGAATATAATATAGATCACGCTTTCTCTTTCTGTTTGCTCTGTTTTTTTTTTTTTAAATGCCGTATTTCAAACTCATCTGTGCCACTTTGTTCATCTTGAAGTAAACTTTTGCCGTTTTGGTGATTTAAATAAACTGTTTTGGACTGCCGCTTGAGTTGAACACGACACGTCCTGTGGATGTTTGTGTGTGTATCTCTCTGTGTGTGTGTGTGTGTGTGTGTGTGTGTGTGTGTGTGAGAGAGAGAGATACCTGTGAGTTGTCCTAGAGACGCAGCGCTACACTTTTGCCAGGTGTGTGAATAACATATTTTGTTATTTTGATTAGATAATCATTAAGTGTTCTAAAATAAAAGAATTAAAGTGTGATATACATACAATATCCGAATGTATGTAATTTCAGTGCTATGGCCTTTGTGTAGATATTTACAGATGGTCATCTTTAAGCATGACTGTTGAAATGAAATGGTAACACTTTACAATAAGAGTCTGTTTGTAACATTAAGATTAATGAAAGCTGTAGAAGTATTGTTCCTTGTTAATTCAACATTTACTAGTACTATTACATTTTTAAATTTTAAAGTTTCTTCTGTTAACATTTTAATGATTAATTTTTTTTTTTTCATTTACAAAGTCTGGTTCAGTACTGTTTTTTTTTTTTTTTTTTTTTTTTTAAATAATAAAGCATTATTTTAGCTTTCGTTCAGTATCCATTTCAAAAACTATCAGTTGATTAATTGGTATCGGTTTGGTCCAACCTAGATATCAGTAAAGTCCACTATCGGTGGACTCTAGTCTTTACAGTGTGTTCTGTGCTTCCCGGTCCTGCGTCAGGTGGCGTACTCCTACACCTATGAGTTGAGGCCTTACCTGGATCTCCTGCTGCAGATCCTCCTGATTGAGGACTCATGGCAGACGCACCGGTGAGTGGGAGATCTGCGTGATGACAGCATCTGAATGTCACAGCACACGCAGTCCTCTCATCAGTTCTCTCTTTAGGATCCACAATGTTTTGAAGGGCATTCCTGATGACCGAGATGGGCTCTTTGACACCATCCAGCGCTCCAAGAACCATTATCAGAAACGGGCCTATCAGTGCATTAAATGCATGGTGGCCCTCTTCACCAACTGCTCTGTGGCTTATCAGATCCTGCAGGTGAGGCCGACATGTTGCCATGTGCATTTACAGTTTACAATTATTCGTTTAGCACAGCTCTGCTCCAACACACCTGCCTGTAATCAAGAAGCCCTGAACACCTTGATTAGCAGCTTCAGGTGTGTTTGATTGGGGTTCGATCTGAGATCGGCAGGATTAAATATGAAAACATATTAAATCCAGACTCAAAACCCATCTGTTTAGCTGTGCATTTACTGAATGAGCACTGTGCTACGTCTGAACTGATTGCACTGTATTTTATGTATAATCATTTTCTATTCTTAACTCTTTTAATTTATTTTAAATCAATTTTTAAATCATTTTAAAAGTTTTTAAATTCCTTTTTATTGTTGTGATTTTTTTTAATGATTATTTTAATTCCTTTTAATTTCTTTGATGAAATATACAATGAAATGTAAAAATAAAATAAAAAAATGATTTATACTTTTATTTTCATATGTATATTTTTTTCTTTTATTTATCATTTATTTCCACTTTTATTTATTTCCACATTTATGTATTTATTTAGTATTTATTTCTACATTTATTTCTTTCTGTATTTATTTCTTTTCACATTTTTTATTTTATAGTTTTATTTTAAAGTTTGAGAATGATATTTTACAGTTTTTTTACATTTTCTTAGACACAAGAAATTACGGATGAAAACCTGGATGGAGATATACAAACATTCACTCTTATGTTTGCTGAAAACTGCTACATTAATGTTTCTATGTACATTGTGACGAATAACATTAATGGCATTAAATCTGAGAAATTCGAAAAAGCCAGTAGTCTGCATCCCTGAAAATTAATGTCTGTCATTTAACAATTTTTATCGCAAACATTTATCGCTGAATTGTCAGCCATAACGTGCTAAATTAATTAGAATTTTTGACTCAAGTGGGCTGCGCGGGCCAGTCGTCTGGGCTTACTCTGACATAGGCTTACTAGAATTCATTCTTTATATAGCATACACGTATTTACTAGTGCTGTCAAACGATTAATCGCATCCAAAATAAAAGTTTTTGATTACACAATATATGTGTGTACTGTGTGTGTATATATATATATATATATATATATATATATATATCAATACACATGCATGTATGTATTTAAGAAAAATGTTACGTTTATATATTAAATTTAGTTATATATGAATATAAAAATACATGTAAATATTTTCAAAATATATGCTGTATGTGTGTATGTATATATACATAATAAACATACACAGTACACACACACACGTTATGTAAACAAAAACTGGATGCGATTAATCGTTTGACAGCACTAATATTTACACATCAGGCGGGCCTTCATTATACAGCGGCCCATCGGGAAAACTCCCAGTGCTCCAGATGAAGCAAAAACAACTCGGTTTGAGCTAGACATCTCCAAGAGCTTGAGTCTTGGCTCTTCACGTAGAGCTGGAAGGATCTTTCTATGTTCGAGGGACAGTGAAGGTTCTTACGAGAAAGTCAACACACTTATGCTTTTCTATCGTGTTGTAAATCCTTGTTGGGAAAACTTTGGAAATCTTAGCGAGTAGCGATTGTTTTTGGTGTTGTTGTAGTGATTGTTTTGGTCCTGTATGACAGAGTAACGGGGATCTGAAGAGGAAGTGGACGTGGGCCGTGGAGTGGCTGGGCGATGAGCTGGAGAGGAGGCCGTACACGGGAAACCCTCAGTACAGCTACAACAACTGGTCTCCGCCGGTGCAGAGCAACGAGACGTCCAACGGCTACTTCCTCGAGCGCTCTCACAGTGCACGCATGACGCTGGCCAAGGCCTGCGAGCTCTGTCCTGAAGAGGTGAGCCGTCCTGATCAATAGGGATCTAACGATATTAGCAAAATGACTAAATGTAAATGTAATCAGTATCGCGATATCATCGTGGTCACATGACTTTATGAAACTATAGGTCTTCTGGACAAAAACTGTAGTTTTTAAAAATATACTTAAACATCTTATTTTAACATAAAAAGTCTTTAAAGTTGTGTTTTGGGCCATTGCACTTTGGCACAGTATCTGTCAAATGAACTCAAACCGAAAGCACAATATGGATTAATCTCTTGATCAAGTCTGTTTTTGCTGTTGGCGCACTCCGTTCAGACGATCAGCTCGTGATCCGGTGTTTTCCGCGTCTCAGAACGGCTCTGTTCACACTGAATGAATGCAGTCAGCTCGTTTATTTCATCTGCTGTGAGTTTAGCGCGCGTTTGGGAACGCAACAGCCACCAGTTATGTTTTATTTTCACATTCGCATAATTCCCAACGTTTTAATGGGCAGATGATTACAGCATTTCTCTAGATTTGTAGTGAGATGTGTTTTTGTTTTTGTGAGCCTGTTTACACTGAAGCTGGAGTTTTCTTTCAAAATAAAAGCTCTACTGTCGTTTCCGTCAAAATAAAAGCTTAAAGTGCAGTATGAATTGCTGACAGCGAGCGGTTTAAATGCAGTCCAAATTCAAAATATCTCTTTCAAGTGTAGAAATTAGGAAAGAAGTATTGTAATTTCCCTACTGTAGTGTAGCAAAATAATATATCTATAAAATATTCCTTTTCATTTATTTTACAGTGGAATTGTTTTACAATATATTACTGTCTATTACTGGCTATAAATGTCATAGGAATAACAATAATATAAAATTGTTATTATTATTATTATTATTATTATTATTATTATAATATTCTAATTTGTTTGGATCCCTAAAACACCAGTGTGAATGTAATTTAGACTGAGACAGTATATCACTAATAAAAAGAGGGTTGAGTCTCCTTTAAAGTTCAACTCAAGTCAACTCACTGACTTTTTTCTGACTTAAGTTTTCTTAGTTAAGAACATGGGCTGGAGCTCTTAATTTTGAACTCTCAAAGTGCATTAGATAGAAGAATTTAACTTTAAAATATACAAAATTTAGATTTTTTTTTTCCAAGTCTTCATTTGTCTTTTTTTTTTTAAATATCGCAATAAAAATCGTATTGTGGATTTAATATCGAGATATTATCATATCGTGACATTTTGATATTGTTACATCCCTACAAATCAATATAGAATTTTGGTAATAATACAGTAGGATTTTTAATAAGGCATTAGGCTAAGAGTTCAGTAATGCTGACATATTGATGCTTAATGGCTAAAATGCTAACATCTACAGTGACTTGCATTCAAGGTGTACGTGTTATCAGTTCATGTGTTCCCGCTCTACTAGATCAAGACTTTAGTTTGTTTGTTTGTTTGTTTGTTTGTTTGTTCAGGAGCCAGATGATCAGGAAACACCTGATGAGCACGACTCGTCTCCGCCGGAGGACACTGCCCTCTATCCTCATTCTCCAGGGACGCAGTATCAGCAGGTGACGTCCACACACCAGTCCTACACACACGAGCGATGACCGTCTCGTAGCGCAAAGTTACATGACTTTTTTAAATTCGCATGGTGGAATTTATTCAGTATCATAGTTTATGCGCACTTTTTCTTATCGGATAAAAAGTTTATTCTACTCGATTGTGTGCATAAGGTTTTTTTTTTGTGTGCATTTTTAGAATTTATGTGCATCTTGGCATTTCTGTCCAGTGTTTTTTTTTTATTTTTTATGCGCTATTCCAAAATGCACATAAAGATAGGTGGATAGAAACATAGCTATTGTTAGATCATCATCAGCCTCACAGACTCGTGTTGTTCCCTGACTGAGCCTGGTTTCTCCAGAGGTTTTCTGTCACCGATGGAGTTTAGGTTCCTCTGACATCACTGAATTCAATGATAACTGCCTTTAACTGAAAATTGAGTGTTTACTATTGTCCTTCTGAATTACTGACACACTATTTTCCTGTTTAATACTGTAAAGCTGCTTTGACACGATCTGTATTGTTAATAGCACTCTATAAATAAAGGTGACTTGACTTGTGTTCCCTCTCTCTGCAGCCGAATAACCAGCCTCACGGGCAGCCCTACACCGGCCCGGCCGCCCAGCACATGAATAACCCGCAGCAGCCCCCGCAGAGGCCTCAAGACAGCTGGGAAGGAACCGACGAGGTCCCTCCTGTCCAGACTAAAGAGTAGCAGTCGCCCACACCTCGCTTGTTTCCAGGACCGAGACCAGGCCTGACCTCTCCTAACACCGACGGCCCTCTCCATACTCCCTCCGTCTCTGATGATGACCCTGGAGCGGACGCAGGTGTCCACTCCGTTTGGTGCGCAGACACAGACGTGCTACTCTCGGTGTGAACCGTCGCTGTAGCTGAGCGTGCAGGAATGTGATGGTGAACATCTGGACCTTTGGACCCCCTCCAGCTCCATCATCATCATCATCATCATCATCATCTGAAAACACCACAGCAGCCGAATGAAGGGAGACCCGAGTGTTGCTCGTATGCGTTTGCTGCGTCAGTGTGCGACAAACGCTGCATCCTCGCAACTCTCCGTGGGGTTTCTGGATCAACTCGCTGTCGCTCTACTGATTTAGACGGCATTGATATCTTTCTGATTTGTTTTGTTTTTCTGTTAGGAGTGTGATTGAACACCACTGCTGCTGGCTCACTTTGTCGTCCATCCGCTTCAACCTTGTTAATGTCGGTGTGACACAGTGGCTGCAGATTGGCACATTTACTCCACAGACTACATTCTCTCTGGCACTCGAGTCCATGTCTCATTTGTATTGTCAGCGGGGTGGAAAGTGTAATAACTCGTCTTGTTTGTCACCGTTGAATGGAATTTCAGTTGCCCTAGTTCTGAGTCTGGTTCTTGGCTCCTCCCACCTGCTCTGTCCCTGTCCAATGAAAATGCAGCCCTGGCCACACTGCTCTGTATCCGGGGAGATTTGCAGGGAGGTCATTAGGATGCGTTCATCAGCTGTACTGGATTTATGAAGTGTGGCTCTTTTGTCTGAATACAAAAATCCCCGCGAGGGTAATTGAAGCCCACCATATTCTATTTTGCTGTTTTCTTTAATAAGGTTATTTTGTTGAATTTGAGAAGAAAGAGTTTGAGTGTTTGAATGCAAAGGCCTTGTCCTTTTGTTATTTTTAAGAGGATATTTACTGTACAGAGTTCTGTGAGCCCTGTTTTTGCTGACCGTGGTTTACGGTGTGAGGTTGGATTCTGGAGCTGCTTTGTGAAGTTTTCACTTGAAGAATCTTTCTTTCTTCTGCACAGACATATAATAACAGAAGCATTGCATTACTAGAAACAATAAATTAAACATTTCAAAGCAAGCTTGACTTTTTATTAGCTTTCCGATGGTTTCTATAAGAAGGTACATTTTGTAAATACCTGAGTCACACAGACACGCTCGTGCTCGTTAAATCATTGCGTCCTGAGAGACTCCATTCAGTAGACGCCACGTGGATTTGCTGAAGCTTGTCCTGAAACATCTGCCAAAACCCATCCTAACAAAGACTGAACGGCCCTGAACTGGGTAGTGAGCGGGTTAAACCGTCTTAACTAGCACTACAGGTGGTCCTTCTCTCAGGTCATCTGTTAAGAATACTTCCTCTTTGACAAAGCTTCGTTTTGTTTGTTCTTTTGCTCCATTTTTTTAAACGTCTCATCAGAATGACAATTTGCCTTCTGCTTTGTTTTTGCTTTTTCAGGTTTAATTTTGTTTGAATTCTAAAGCTCTTTTTGTGAAACGTGCATGGATAATATTTCTCGATCGGCCTTCGAGCACTGTACAAACCCAGCACACTGTAAAATTATACTTTAAAGGTAAAAAATAAATGGTATTTGAATTACGTGTCTGTCTAATACACTGACCCACATCTCCTGCTCAAAACATCTAAAAATATTGCTCATGGTTTAATGTGTGCAATGAAGCAGCGTATGTACTCTGACAGTTCAATCATGACGCAGCACCGTTTCTAACAGCATCAAATTTCAAAAAGGTGTTTTGTGAAATGACTTCTCCATTAAACGACTGGACTGGACGACTCTTTCTTTTGAAGCTTTTCCTCCGCTGTCTCTTTCTGTCCAGGTTTCAGCACACAGAGAAAGCTGTGATGATCCTCAGATTCACTGCAAACACATGAAATAAACCTGCAGACATTCAGTCTGTTCTGAAATCATCCAGCAGGGAATGCACACGTCCTGTAGCTCAGAACTATGATACAGAATATATCTGACCCTGGAGCACAAAAGTAGTCATAAGTAGCACAGGTATATTTGTAGCAATAGCCAACAATGAATGAATGAATGATGCATTTATATAGCGCTTTTATGTGTATTGCTGTACACCCAAAGCGCTTTACAATCATGTGGGGGGTCTCTCCTCAACCAGCACCAGTGTGCAGCATCCACCTGATGATGATGATGATGATGATGATGATGATGATGATGCGACGGCAGCCACAGCACAACCACCACACACAGCTACAGGTGCAGAGGAGAGAGAGAGAGCCAATTCAGTGGATGGGGATTATTAGGAGGCCATGATTGACGAGGGCTAGTGGTGGGAATTTGGCCAGGACACCGGTGTTACACCCCTACTCTTTGAAAATCTGGAATCTGAGGGTGCAAAAAAATCTAAATATTGAGAAAATCACCTTTAAAGTTGTCCAAATGAAGTTCTTACATTGTATGGGTCAAAATTATCCATTTTTCTTTTATGCCAAAATCATTAGGATATTAAGATCATGTTCCATGAAGATATTTTGTAAATTTTCTACCATAAATATATCAAAACTTCATTTTTGATTAGTAATATGCATTGCTAAGAACTTCATTTGGACAACTTTAAAGGAGATTTTCTCAATATTTAGATTTTTTTGCACCCTCAGATTCCAGATTTTCAAATAGTTGTATCTCAGCCAAATATTGTCCTATCCTAACAAACCATACATCAATGGAAAGATTATTTATTCAGCTTTCAATTTAAAAAAATGGCTCTTATGACTGGTTTTGTGGTTAATATGGATTTGCACTGGTTGCACAAATGAACTGTATTTCCAGGTGATCTGTGAGAACTTTTAGGCCAGGATGAAATGACGGACAGGTGACAGGGATTCTGGGAGAAACTGCTGTAAACAGCTCCGTGTGGCGTAGCTTCTCGAAGTCTCGCGAGACTTCTGTCGAACAGTAAAGTGACGTAGTTTCCGCTGCGCTCTTATTTCACCTCAGATTGAGAAAGACGCGCAGCTCGAGCTCCGATTGTCATCGACGCGAAGTCTTCCTCAGACACACAGAAGAACATTAAAACTCAAACGCTTCATCCTAAAGCGACGTTTACGTTTCGGAGGAACCCGTTTTTCTTTCCTTTGTTCAGAGTTACGCGTCTCACCGACCGGCTGCGACAGGAACCGCGGGACACGAGCGAAAGCGACACACCGGCGAACAAAGAAACCCGTTTGAGCGCGACATCAGCCTTCATCACCCGTTAGTTATGAGTCATGTGGCCGTGGAGAATGTGCACGGTCTAGACCAGCAGGTGAGCCGGGTTCTGCAGCGGGGTTTCGGGCTGTTTTCGGGCGCGGCGCGGCGGCGCGGCGCGGGTTTAAGATGGAGGCTGTGAGGAGCGGATGATGGCGGCGCGTCACACGCGGCTGCGTTTATAAACCGGCTTTTATGAGTTTAGAAAGGTTTTCGTGTAAGTTAGAGATTTAAGTGTAGTTTATAAACGCTGTGTAAGTTATAGACGCGCGACACAAATAAATTAATCGCGATCGAGCTGGAAAACTTTCCGCTGGCGGGTTTGCGGCCTGCTGTGAGCTGCTTCTGGCCCTTTGTCTGACCAGCGCTTTATTTCGCTCTATTCGCCTTTTATATTGTGTATTCGCGGTCATTACATCTCTTATTAGAAACTGGTTTTGTTTTTGTACGTTTGATGAACCCAAACGGACATGAATATCTCGATGTAAACATACCAAGAGGGTTTTAAATATTATTTTAGAAGTCTGGAGAAATGTGACCCTGGACCACAAAACCAGTCATAAGGGTCAATTTTATGAAACTGAGATTTATACATCATCTGAAAACTGAATAAATAATCTTTCCATTGATGTATGGTTTGTTAGGATAGGACAATATTTGGCTGAGATACAACTATTTGAAAATCTGGAATCTGAGGGTGCAAAAAAATCTAAATATTGAGAAAATCTCCTTTAAAGTTGTCCAAATGAAGTTCTTAGCAATGCATATTACTAATCAAAAATTAAGTTTTGAGAGATTTATGGTAGGAAATTTACAAAATGTCTTCATGGAACATGATCTTTACTTTATCCTAATGATTTTTGGCATAAAAGAAAAATGGATAATTTTGACCCATACAATGTATTGTTGGCTATTGCTACAAATATACCTGTGCTACTTATGACTGCTTTTGTGCTCCAGGATCACATTTATGAGTGAATATAATCGCGTTGACGCGCGTGAGCTCGTTTAATTCCGTTGTTTTGGCTCAGGGTTTGGTTTATGATTTTATTTGTATGTTGCAGTATTAATCATGTCATCAGTGTCTGAGATGTAGTTGTCTAGTTATCTAGTTACCTAGTTATCGTTTCAGCTAGATGCGTTACTGAGAGGAGCACAGAAGGCTTGAATGAAGTTGGTTGTTAGTTCTGATCTCCTCTCACACCGATCCACGTTTTAAGGTTTTTTTTTTTTTTTTAACTCTGTCATTTCTCTTTCAGCTCGCTGCCCTAGACTTGAACTCTGCTGATGTTCAAGGAGTCCCTGGAAGTGAGTATCTGTTTCTTAGACCAGTTCCCATCTTTTTCTGACAGCTTGTTTTCTCTTCAGTTTTGCTCTGGATGAAGTAGAGTTGTTTGCCACGCTAACACAGTCTGTCCTTCACCAGGGCGTTACATTCCACCTCATTTAAGGAACAAAGAAGCTTCCAAAAATGGTACGTAACGTTACACTTTAATTTACACACGTTACACTTTGTGTTTGTGGCTCAGCATGTCTGTAGGACGTCTGTCAGTGGCTATGTTTCCATCCAAAGTTGCGAATTTAATTTATGCGCACAACTGGAATATCGCATAAAATTTCCATCCAACGAGTCAAAGAGAACAAAATAGTCACTTCCTGATAAACTGGCGCTAAATATCACTAAGAAAACTAGAGGGCACTGAATATAATAATTTTTATATATGATGAATTACTTGCACCTCAGAGCGAGCAGACGAAACACAATAAATGCTGTCAGTGTTTTCGGAGGTGGATGCTGCTGTTTGAGAACACAGTCGTGTAAGACAATTACACAGAAATACTTTGACAGACTTTGCTCAGGCTTTTCAGAACGACCAAAACATTTCAGATGCTGTGAACGAGGTCGGTCCGCTGGTTAGTCAAGTTATGCCATCATGTGACTTTTTTTTGTTTTTGGATGCACATGGTGGAATTTATTCTGTAATTGTTTCTATTGTAGTTTATGCACGTTTTTTTTTTTTTTTTCTTATCGGATAAAGTTTATCCTACTCAATTGTGTGCATATGTTTTTATTTTTATTTTATTTTTTTAATGCACATTTTTAGAATTTATGTGCATCTTGGCATTTCCATCTAGGAAGGTTTTTTTTTTTTTTTCTTATTCCAAAATTCGCGTAAAAATAGGTGGATGGAAACATTAGCTAGTGTGAAGTCTGAATCTCTGCTTGCTTCTGTCTAGGTGCCAGTGCTCTACTGCACTCTCTCATACCTCTCTCTATGTGCATGTTATTGGTGCACATCTTGAGCCAAAACAGAGTGGTTTCCACTGGCATTTTTGGATCATTTTGTCCTCCCTCCAATTTTTATCCAATGACAAGCGATCAATATGCTGGCATGTAAACAAAAAAAATCATGCGTCTACAATTCAACCAGAGCTTGTCTGAACCGCATTGGCCGTGACACTCAGCAGTTTAGGTTTCCGTCGAGATGCTCCCTGATCTTTAGTCTTATCCTTGTGACGAGGCTGTTTGGCCCAGCATCCTCCTGACTATACGTTTTTTCTTTTAGCAGGAGCTTATTCCTCTGGTAGACAGAGCGGTTACTCAGTGGCACCAGGAAGGAGCTGTAAGTTTCTGTTATGACAGCCTTTGGCTTCAGAGAGACTCTGAGAGGAAAATCCTCAAATATGCATGATTCCACGATTAATTTTCAGCACACACTTGGAATCGTAGCAGCTTATTTCAGCCACATTTCTTTCCAATACAAGATTGCAAATGTCGTCCACAAGCTTTAAAGATCACTTTTGTTTAAAGACCCTACTCAGATGAGAGGATAAATATTTAGAGTAGATGCTCCCATGTCTGCATTTACTTTTAATTTTCTGCAATTTGCAAGCAATTTCATCGTAGTCAGTCAAGTCGAGGACTGGTTGCAGACTACTTAACTAGGGCCGAGACGTGCAAGTCCATGCCTTGCTTAACTAACTAACATCCGCCCCCAGAGAGCTCAGCTCCATCTAAAGGCCGATTGAACGTTTCTAGCACACGTGTGTTAAATAACATCTTCCTCTCACTCTTTTGCAAAGATTCTCCCGGAGGATGGGATAACGGACGCAGCAATGGCTTCGTGAACGGCTACCATGATGGCCGTGACAACCGCATGAACGGGGGCAGCAGTTTCGGAGGCCGCGGCTCCATGCGCAGCGACCGTGGAGGAAGAGGTGGCTTCAGAGGTAAAACCAGCGGCTCCTACAACCCCATCCAGCCAATGCAGAGCGCAGGCAGGTGTCTTCGACATGCGTCTGAGAGAGCTTGCTTTGCTGTTTGACTACAGGACTTGCATTGCTGCTTTTTGATGTGAATCGTTCTCTCTCTAATAGGATTTGGTTATGACAACAAAGATGCCGGTGGGTGGAATGCCCCAAAAGACACTGCCTACAACAGCTTCGGCGGCCGCTCTGACCGGGGCAAATCCTCTTTCTTCAATGACCGCGGGTCTTCATCCAGGGGGCGGTGAGGCTTGCTTGCTTTCCTTTATTAAATCTTTTTATTTTTTGCTTTGTCTCTTTATAGAATTAACTAGAGCTGCATGATTAATCGTTAAAAGATCACGATCTTGATTCAAACACACACGTGATCTCATTTCTCAATGACAACGATTCGCCCGTGTCTATTAAACCTTTGAAAAAAACCTTACCAGAACATTCAAATCTGCGTTCGCTGCTGCTGACACAGAGAGAGCCTTTATCATATAGGTAAAAAACAGCTTCACAAACCATTATTTCAACCATACAGTATTATTTCTGTCTTAAAATTCATTCATCGCAGAAATACTGGGATGAAAGTTTATAGTTTGGAGATAAACATTTGATGTCTATGGTAGCGATCAAAATGGAGCAAATCACGTTTTAAAAGTAATTAGTGCTTCACATAACGTTTGTGTAGGTTACATTGTTTCTCCACTAGGTGGCGACAAGTGACTGTTAAAAACGTATTTATTGAATCATTCATTCGAGATTTGTTCAAAAATGCTGATTCGTCCAGTAATGATACAAGTGCAGTATTTGAGTGAGCCTTTGAATCATTCATTCAAACCAATTTTTTGTGATTTTTAATATAAATTTTTTTAAAATGTATTTTATATATTTAAATTAAAAATTAAACGCACTTAACCTGACTGAAGCAATTAATGTTTTGTCACAGCCTTTTGTAAATTGTGTTAAGTTGAGAATCGTGATCTCACTTTGAGACAAAAAAAAATCGTGATTCTCAATTTATCCAGAACCGTGCAGCTCTAGAATGAACATTGACTCGTGATGGAAGTCTCTGTAAGTCCTGGATTTGTCTGAAGCGGTGTTGTGCTTGGCAGGTACGAGCGTGGCGGTTTTGGTGGCGGTGGGAACAGCCGATGGGTGGAGGACTCGAGAGACGATGAAGATTGGTCCAAACCGTTGCCTCCCAATGAGCGTGTGGAACAGTGAGTCTTTCCGTTTTGACATGACACTGCTCTCAGCTTCCTGTGAAGGTGTTCATACTTCCATATCCTTAAAAATGACTGACATCAGATTTGAAGTAGTTATGATGTGGTGTCGTTCATATGTGTTAATCTTGTAAATCCAATCATTATGACCTTGGAAGGCTGTGTGTGGTTTTTAAATCAAAGTGGTGTTTGTCTGACACTTATTTTTCCTGTTTACTTTCAGTGAGCTCTTCTCTGGAAGCAACACAGGGATTAACTTTGAGAAATATGATGACATTCCTGTTGAAGCCACAGGCCACAACTGTCCACAACATATTGAGAGTGTGAGTCTCCTGATCCAGATCGGCGTTGAATTGCAAATTATTTATTTTTTTAATAAATTCTTCATCTTTGTGTGTTTTTGTAATACAGTTCCAGGACATAGATATGGGAGAGATCATTATGGGTAATATAAACCTGAGCCGCTATACACGGCCCACTCCGGTCCAGAAGCACGCTATTCCCATCATCAAGACTAAGAGAGACCTGATGGCGTGCGCACAGACAGGTGAGACGTCTGCTTAGTTGCTCATGTTTTGTTTTTTGCGTGTGTGTATGGTAAATGCTTGATTGACATTGTCTTTGTTACTTTAACTAGGCTCTGGTAAGACTGCAGCCTTCCTGTTGCCAGTCCTGAGCCAGATATACACTGATGGACCAGGAGAGGCACTGCAGGCTGTGAAGAACAGTACACAGGTAGCACTTACTGTTTGCCAATCGATAAACAACTGCCTCTCTTCTTTTGTTGTTTATCTTAAATGGGTGCGTTCTTGTCTTTAGGAAAACGGGAAATATGGCCGCCGTAAGCAGTATCCCATTTCACTGATTTTAGCCCCAACAAGGGAGCTGGCTCTCCAGATCTATGATGAGGCCAGGAAGGTAATAAACAACAACCCGAACACTGGAACTTCCCGATTTCTGATGGTTGAAATGTATTTAAAAGTTTTGTTTTGTTTTTTCCCCCCTGTGTGTGTAGTTTGCGTACCGCTCTCACGTGCGGCCCTGTGTGGTGTATGGAGGCGCTGATATCGGTCAGCAGATTCGTGAATTGGAGAGAGGCTGCCATCTGCTGGTGGCCACACCTGGGCGTCTGGTGGACATGATGGAGAGGGGCAAGATTGGCCTGGACTACTGCAAGTATGTTAAAGATCTGCTGCGCTTTGTGCCTCTGTGGAACGTGGTGGTGTTTGCTGTTATATCAAAGTGTGATTTGCATCCCATTCAGTTGTAATCCAATCTTATGCATGTCTGTTACTTTTAATGGTACCCAGTTTTAGATCCAAGAATGCATTAGCTTTTCATACCGCCACTGTTTTGTGTCTTGACTGTGAGCTGTGCGTTTCTGCCATTAGTTATCTGGTGCTGGACGAAGCAGACAGGATGCTGGACATGGGCTTCGAGCCACAGATTCGCCGGATCGTCGAGCAGGACACCATGCCGCCCAAAGGGCTTCGTCAGACCATGATGTTCAGTGCCACCTTCCCCAAAGAGATCCAGGTGAGTGTTTCAGCCTGAAGACATCTTATAATGTTATAGTCTTAAGATGCATCTGGCTTGTCCTATTTATTAGATTTGTCTGAGTTTTGGGGTTTAATGTTTCTTAGATCTTGGCTCGTGACTTCCTGGAGGAATATATCTTCTTGGCTGTGGGCAGGGTTGGTTCTACCTCGGAGAATATCACCCAGAAGGTGGTGTGGGTTGAAGAAAATGACAAGAGGTCCTTCCTGCTCGACTTGCTCAATGCCACAGGTACATATGCCTGTAAATGGCCTCTGAACGCCTTCATCTGATTTTTGTCTTTGCAGTCATTTCAGTATGATCGTGATGGCAGATTGCTCTTCACGGGATGTGTCATGTTTGAGGAGAATAAATTAGCTTGTTTTGTGAGCGGACTAAACTAATCTTTAGGTAAAAGTCACTCTTTGAGGAATTTTGAGGTTGAGTAAAATGGGAAAGGTGAATTTTATTGCCACAGCGGTTCTCTAAACACCAGAAATATGAAATTGAGATTCAGTGAGCTACAGATACAAAAAGTTATGAATTGCATGCATGCTCCACCAGCACCTGAACGCAGAGCTTCTTCTGAACCCATGTAAACCTTATCAAGACTGAAATTGATATTTGTTGAAGCTCATCATAAGGTCTGGTTTTATTCAGTCATTCCGAATGAGGTTCAGGACAGTACGGGGGAGAACGTAGAAAAACCTGGTGAGTAGAGACGTTTATCTGTCCACTGGAAGTGGAACAAATGTAAGTCCTCTCACGTATTCATTTTGCTTGAACATTGTTTGTTTTCCAACCCCTCCTCTCCCATGTCAAATGAGCTCTAGTTCTCATGCTGTTAGGATCTTGACGTTATATACATATTTATTATTTTTTATTTTTTCTCTCTCTCTCGCTTTCCCTCCCTAATATTTCTTTGGAAGTAGTCATGCTCCTTTTCAGTGGTTCTTTCCTGCGGTTGGATCTGTGCATGAAGTGGCATGTAACCAATGCCATGTTGAATTGTAAAGCCATAAGACAGCTGTAATTTGGTTGCATTCAGCCGGATAACACATGGTGTTAACGCAAAGTTCACTTCTATGAGATCCAAATGCTTGTCACTCCCTGTTTGTTGCCATTCATTAGCTTCTGCTTGTACTGAAGCGTGATGTAAGTTTTTGATGGTCTTCATTTCCTCCAATAGGTAAAGAGTCTTTGACTTTGGTGTTTGTTGAGACCAAGAAGGGAGCGGATGCTCTCGAGGACTTTCTGTACCGTGAAGGCTACGCCTGCACCAGTATTCATGGCGACCGATCCCAGAGAGACCGTGAGGAGGCGCTCCACCAGTTCCGCTCAGGGAGATGCCCCATCTTAGTAGCCACGGCTGTACGCCAGCTTTCTTCCTGCTTTCGTTTGTTTAATCTTTGGTATGTTTTGGTGCAAGTCTCAAACTGTTTTGTTCCACAGGTGGCTGCTCGTGGTCTGGACATCTCCAACGTGAAACACGTCATTAACTTTGACCTGCCTAGTGACATTGAGGAGTACGTCCACCGCATCGGGCGCACCGGGCGCGTGGGCAACCTTGGTAATTACAGTGACCGTGTTGATGATTGCAGTGACAGTAGCTACGTTTACATGCACACTTTTTGCTTCCATCGGAATGAATTCATTCTGATTGATGAATCCGAACGTAGTGTTTGCATGAATGCTAAATAAAGTGACCGGGTTGATGTGAGCGTTTATATCACAAGCTTCTGATCGGATGGAATCTTTTGACATGCGCACATTGCACGAGTTTCCCGCTGTTGGCGCATACCGTTTCAAAAAGCACACTTGATATTTACTATTTATCTATCTATTTATTTGGGTACTAATTGGGCAACGACCAGAACATGAACAGTTCTCCTGTGCCCAAAACCGTCGTCTGTGGATGAGTCTTAAACAAGGACTGATGGGACATTGTGCTGCTCCACTTCACAGACGCTGAGTGAAAGCAGAATTTTAGAATGACTGGACACTCATTTATGACACTTTATTCGCCAAAGAACAGCTTGTTCTGCACGTCATTATGCTATTTTTACGTCACTGCACATGCGCAGTATTTTCCAGTTTTGGTTTTCAATCTAAATCATGTTCTCACTCAGATTACAAAAGGAATAGACCATCCCTTACAATCTGATTGAAATTTTATGATTGACATGGTTACATGTGACTCTTTTATTCTGATAGTGCTTCTAGTCCTATTACTATCGGATTATTAGTCCATGTAAACTAGGGTGACCATACGTGCCATTTTTCCCGGACACGTCCTTGCCAGGATTTTTGTTTTTTTGTTTTCATGCTTGCTGAAGGATCAAAAAGTAGTTTGACCAATAACATGCAGGCATTGTATATAATGGACCAATCATGGTGTGTGTGAGAGAATGTGGGATCTACGGTCATATACAAAGTACCTTGAGAACATTTTGAAAGCATAAAGAACCGTCTGTATGGTACTTTGATGTCACACTCATGCACACGCAAACAAAGCCAAAACCTAGATATTTTAGACTATATAGAAATCCTGGCATGGACGTATGGTCACCCTAATGTAAATGCAGCTACAGCTGACGTCTGCTACATCTTAATGCATCCCAAGTCTCAATTCAGTCGTTTTGTTGGGTTGTCACAGGTCTTGCCACATCATTCTTCAATGATAAGAATGGCAACATCACCAAGGACCTGCTGGACATCTTGGTCGAGGCCAAACAGGAAGTCCCGTCCTGGCTGGAGAGCCTGGCCTATGAGCACCAGCACAAGAGCAGCAGCCGCGGGCGCTCCAAGAGGTGAAGCGCTTTCCCCAAGCTTTTTCCTTTTACCATCGTCCCCTGGGCACCCTGTTGAAATGGTTTGTTGTTTTTTCAGGTTTTCTGGTGGTTTTGGTGCCAGAGATTACCGTCAGACCAGTAGCGGCACCAGCAGCGGAGGCTTCGGGAGTCGCGGCGGCCGTAACCCCGGAGGTCACGGTGGAAACCGCGGATTTGGCGGTGGTAAGGGTCGGTTTCGCTCGGGAACGCCCTCATTGGGGGGAGGGGCCTTGGTGGCTTTTCTTGATTTGCTACTTTCGAAGATATTCTCCACTTTAGCTGCATGACAGCCCAGTTCTTGAGTAACTTACCTTGTGCTTCTGCTCCTCAGGTGGCTTTGGTAACTTCTACAGCAGTGATGGCTATGGAGGAAACTACTCCCAGGTGGACTGGTGGGGAAACTAAGACTCCTTCCTTCACCTCTTCACTCCCCACGATGACCGTGGATCACCATGCCAAACTCACTGAATGGAAACCACATGTACCATAGCCAGACTATATACCCTGTGTAGCTTTGAAGAACTTTGCAGTACATTACCAGCTGTGATTCTCTGACCACATCCGGCGAGGATTGAGCCCCGTGGGACACGGGGACGCCGGGATTTCTGGAGGTTCGACTGTAGCAGGACAAGGGGGAACGGAGGCAGAAGTTTGCTTTAGATTCTTGGACTCTAGTTTTCCACTACATCTCATTTCTTTATACTAAATGAGAATCATTTGTTTGTTAATGTACTGTGCCTTTAAATTTAGACTTGCTGTGTTTTGTTGTTTTCCGTTCTCCTTTTTAAATGTCTGGCTGACAGTTGTTTTCCCCTCTTTTTTTTTATTTGTTTTTTTTTTTCTCCTTTTTGTTTTCTCCCCGCTCGAAAGATTGGTTTGGATGGTGTAACAAAAGCTTGGATGTAATCAAACCTTGGCAAAGTCTTGGATGGTCTGTCACAACCTCATTTTGAACTGAAATTTTGTATGGGGTCACCTGACCCCCCCTCTATTGGCTTGTACCCTCTTGTGTGGTAAAACTATCACAAGGGAGTTAAAAATATTCAATGTTGGAAGGAAAAGATCTCGCTCACTCTATCCTGGAGAGGCATCAATAAGAGAGATGGAAGTCTTCTGAGAAAAGAAACCAAGCCATTCCAGTATATTATCTTAAATTTTGATGTTGTGATGAACCGCGTCTGCCTCCCGCCGCTCCGCTTCGTAACCGTACCGTAGAAGCAGCTAGTTCAGTACCGCACACTAGCTGTTTAGCGGTGTTTAACTTTTTTTTTTTTTTTTTTTGTTTTTGAACCGTCATGGAGGTAGCAATTGGATTTAGCTTTTTCTTCCTTCAAAATCCATTCTTGAGGTCGATTAACGCTGGACTTGTGGCAGCTTCCATAGTGGAGAGTTCGAATGGCTTCTCTAGGACCACGACGTCAGAGCGGACGGGCCAGAAAGCCCAGCTCGTCTCTGAAGAAATCCGCATGCTAGTGTTCTTGTTTTTTGGTCAAGGAGATTTTCAAACCGATTTTCTGCAGCAGGCTTTTACGTTCGTTACAAGAAACATTTGTTCACGTTTTGGTTTTTCTCTTTTTCAAGCTGCGTTGAATTCCGAAAGACATCCTCGGCTTTACTCTTGAGACACGGCTCCCTCGTGACCCCCGGATTTTAGCGAGGACTGGGGTCAGTAGAATTCGGTGTACACCACGGGAAACCGCACAAGACGAGCTGCAGGGGTGCGGTTTTGGTGTGAAACCAGACTCGTACTGGTTGGTTTGTAGTGGAGGAGGTTTCTATGGCATCCTGGCCAAAGACAGGGTTCTTTCAAACTCCCGCATGTGGGATGCGTTTAACTGAAGTGCAATAGATTTACTCTCAAGCGTGTTGTGCCTTTTGACATGAATTTGGAAAAGGTGACCTGAAGCAGATGCGTTGACAGTATTGAGGTGACTTGAGAGCAGTGGTGCTACTTAGGCCCTTCTGTGTTACTTAGGCCCATCCAGTTTTACTAAAGTTGTTTTATTGCACATCTAGGGTTTTATATTAGTGTCTTGAGTGCGTGTCTTTAAGCTTCCAAATATTGTGTGTGAAGATTGTGAAAACGCAGCTTGTTTACAAAAGGGGAAGGGTTCTCCAATAGTTAACCAGGATTGATTTGGGACCAGGGGGATTAGCAGTGGGGAATTTAGCTATTTGCACAGATTACTAGATTCTACTTTTGCTGCTAGTTTGTGTAATTTATTAAGCATTTTTGAGAAATATTTATTTTTATAAGCCTAAAAGTGATAGTTTCAAGTAACTTGACCAAAAGACAGTACAAAAACACTGGCACTTGAATGTTGAATGTCACCCGTATGCGTGAAATTTATATTTTTCGGGGTAGTGTGAGCTTTTTAATGTTTAAGGTCATTTTGAACTCCGCCGAAATCCACATCTGTAATTGGTCAATCTGATTAAACGAATCAATCCGATCAGTCAAACTCTGAATTGGCAGCCGAAATTTGAACGATAAACAACCATGCCAAGGTTTGGAAAAAGTTACAGAAATATTTTTGTAAATGTGTATCAGTGCAAAGTGTTCAGATTCTCCAGTTCTTTTTTTGTTTTTGTTTTTTTCCAATATTTTTTTTTTTTTATTTGTACCCCCAGTGAACGTCTGGCACACGGCAATCTTAAGTAACAAAAACATGTGGTTATTCTCTATTGTTGCATTTGCATATTGGGCAATGGCGCTGGTGTTCTCTGACAGGTTTGGCTGAAAATTCAGTCTTAATTACAGAATCAGTTATGGGTGAAGTGTTGAAAGCATGAAGTGAGAGGCTTTTAATTGACCAAATCATGTGAAAGAACATCACCGGAGCCCTTAGAGTTAGAGTATTTGCTTTATGTACTAGTTTAGAGGCTGTGCACTGCACGAAAAATAAAATGTGTTTATTGTATGATTTTACCAAATTAAAGTTGGAAATTGCAAATACATAAACCGCTCTGGCATCTTTGCATCTTGCATGATTGAATCCTAAAACCCTGTGATTACCTTCAGGGACAGTTCAGTCAAAAAAAGTACATTGTCGTTTACTTGCCTTCATGTTCTGAAACTGTATGACTTTCGTCTGTGGAACAAAAGATGGTGGCTGGTAGATTGGTTTCAATGTAATTTTAATAGCGGAGGGGAACTAGCCTCTTCCTTGACCATCAGTTTTAATTTTCTTAATTGTCTTCCATTGAAATGGCACAGGAGGTGAGAAATTAGGCAGCATCTTTTACAGTAATGTTTTTAGGGCGTCTGGGTTTTCACACTAGACACGTTGCTCCACTAATTTCCATTCATACCATGCAAAGTTCCCCTGAATATGAAAGTTCACGTTTGGTGAACTCTGACCTGTGAATTTGAAGTGTGACCAGTTGAAGACTCGGGTCGCCTCTTGACGAATTTCAAAGAACACAAACCTCAAATTTACAGAGAGTTTAAGTAGATGGTGTTTTCGCAGTTTTTTTTTATTTATTTTTTATTATTATTGATAAAAGCTCTGACAATGACATCATATCCAGTTAATAACGATGTCAGAGGAAATTCAGCATGAGTCTGGCTGGTTCGGCTTTCTAATATTCTTACCCATTGATTTTTAAACTACATCATTTATTTCTGCTTTGATCCATTCTACATATGTCCCATATATTTGCCTGAATATGGCCCAAATTGTTCTCACCCTTACAAGAAGTTCTGTCAGTACCATAGTACGATCATAATATCAGACAGTAACACTAGCCGGTGCACCGACGAAATATGCTGCCTATCAGATTGCGTTACCAATAATATATTTGCATTCTTTTAAGGGTAAGGGTAGGTGTGGACTGGTAGGTTTAGGGTAGGGGTAGGTATGGACATTTAAAAAAAGCCTCAAACCACATGAATAAGATGCTGGTAGCACAATCTGATAGGTAGCATGTTTCGCTATGGATATGTGTTATCTATCTATCTTTAATGGGAGGCAGCACAATCTGAGCAGGAGCACAAATTGTCAGAACAGGTGGAGTTAACTCACTCAGGGTGGCCGCGGGTCCTTAAAAAGTCTTAAAATGTCTTAAAGTTTTCCTAATAAAAGGCCTTAAAAAGTCTTAAATTCAGATTCGATGGGTCTTAAATATTTTCGGTCTCAGTTAGCTGACCAGCTGTATAGTTTAAAATGGGTTAAATGAAGTTTACTGAAAAATGGCTTGAGAATTTTACTTGCCCGACCGAGTCTGTGTGACAAAAAAAAAAAATAACCAGTGAAGCATTGAAATGCAAGAATGATTCTTCTGATTTTATTACATTCAACGTAAACAGCGTTTGATAATGGAGTGTGTTTCTGATATCAAGCTCGCGCTGCTGTTTCTTTGTAAGAGACTTTTATGGAGAAATCAAATCAAATGACTATGAAATGAGCAAAAGAGCTGAACGGGAAACATAAAGAAACTCACAGAAGAAACATACTGAAGTAAAATTTCATAATGTTGTTTTTTTGTTTTTTTTTTATAACATGTAGTTGAGCAACATACCATGCCAGGGGAGCTAATTGCCGAATATTCTCACGATTGCAAATGTTACATTGATTTTAGTTAACGTAAATAAACAAGTAACGTTAGTTAAGTAGTCACGTAATTAAGTTACTTACATTTTAGACACAATATTGACTGTTTTGTTCTGTTTCATCAACTAAAATAGTGCCAAACAAAGATCAGAGCAGAAGTATTGCGCAATCTCCAAGCATCACACAGGTGTTTTTTACTGAATGATTCAGTGAACAGTTGAATGAATGACTCAATAATGACTCACTCATTGAGTGACTTACCGCCACCTACTGGCGGGGTTAATATGATTAAAAGGATGTATTCTGGGGATACTATGCAGATAAATGTAAAAGCTAATAGAACACAGATAAAATATTGCTTCAGAATAAATTGTTTACATTACTAGAAATCTCGGTCTTGCGGTGCTTTTGTGGGGATATTTTGTATGGGATATTGTCTGCTGATGTGAAAATTTTGCTGTATATCAATAATAAATAGCATTTTTGACAGCAATATTTATATGTATACAGGTGCATCTCAATAAATTAGAATGTCGTGGAAAAGTTCATTTAATTCAATAATTCAACTCAAATTGTGAAACTTGTGTATTAAATAAATTCAATGCACACAGACTGAAGTAGTTTAAGTCTTTGGTTCTTTTAATTGTGATGATTTTTTTTTTTTTTTTGCTCACATTTAACAAAAACCCACCAATTCACTATCTCAACAAATTAGAATATGGTGACATGCCAATCAGCTAATCAACTCAAAACACCTGCAAAGGTTTCCTGAACCTTCAAAATGGTCTCTCAGTTTGGTTCACTAGTGTTACGATCCTTGGCATCGTTGTTTTTGTGTGTTTTGCTTTGTGTATGTGAGTGTGTATGTGTGCAGGGATTGGCTCTTCATCAAGGAACGTGACTGGTGGATCCTGAGGCAGGTGGCTTTAAAAGGGCGGCGCTATCAAAACATGGAGAGCTCACTTTGGTGTTTGCTGTTGTGGCGTGAAGAGCTCCGGATTCCGCCTCCGTCAACAGATCACCAACGGCTTAGTGGTTATTGTTAGTGGTTGTTTCAATTCGTGATTTATTCTGTTTATACTAAGAAAATTCTCTGGAGTGTAGGAGAGGTCTGCTATTTATTTTGATCTGATTATGCGATGTGTTTTTGTTTAGGGAGTTAGGGAAGATCATTTGTATTTTCTTTTCTTTGTATTTAGGTTATTTATATATCTTTATTTTATTTAGTTCTTTTTGTTTGTTATTTTGGCCTTGGGCCTCTCTGAAGCTAATGCTCCTTATATTCCTTACATTGTTCTTTAATAAATTATTTAATTTATGTGTTGTTTTGGTGATCTGTTGCCTGTGGCTGGAATCCCGTTAACATCATCCGTTCGCGTCTCACCCTATTAAAATGGGTCGTAACAAATGGGGGCTCGTCCTATGGTATGTATATTCCTTCTCGTTTGGCTTGTAATTAATAAATTTGATTGGCAGTTTCGTTTTGTGTATCGGGGAGAGGAATATAAAATGGAGTTCAGTATTGAGGTATTTCGACAGAAACCTTCTTATGAAATTTTAGGTTTATGTCGTAAAAACGATCTTTATGTGATCGCTGATTTTTATGACATCTCTATCACAAAAACAGCTCGTAAAAAAGAAGTGCGTGAGATGATAGAAGTGGCGTTAGTACAGCAAGGTGTGTTATCAGCAGTTCGACCTCTTGAGAGTGATGATGTGAATGTAGGTGAGGGCGCGAGTGGTGGAGAACAGGGCTCACTTAGTGGGTTGGGTACGGCAGATTTAAAACTGGCTATCCAGCTAAAACAACTTGACTTGGAAATTAAGCGTCAAGAGCATACAACACAGGTGCTACGCTTTAGGCAACGTGAATTAGAGACGCAGGTTGGTCAGCGGCCGCCTAGTGATTCTAGACCCGCACCTGCTCTTGTTCAAGCTAGTCAGGATTTGCATCAGACTGATAATTCTTTGCTGCCTATGTCTCCTGCCAGTCTGTCCGATTTTGATGTGTGTAAGCAGATTAATTTAGTGCCACCTTTCCGCGAGGCCGAGGTGGATTCGTATTTCGGCGCTTTTGAGCGCATTGCCATGGCTTTGCGATGGCCAAAAGAAGTGTGGCCTCTTTTGTTGCAATGTCGTTTGATTGGTAAGGCTCAGGAAGTCTGTTCTGCCTTGTCTATTAATGATAGTTTAGATTATGAAAAAGTGAAGTCCGCTGTGTTGAGAGCGTATGAGCTTGTCCCCGAAGCTTATCGCCAGAAGTTTCGTTCACATGCGAAATCTGCCAATCAAACATTCGTTGAGTATGCTCGTGAAAAATGTGTTCTCTTTGATAAGTGGTGCCAGTCGAGTAAAACGGTTAATTTTGAGCAGCTTCGTGAACTCGTTTTAATTGAGGATTTTAAGAATTCGTTGCCAGATAAAATAGCGATGTACTTGAGTGAGAAAAAAGTTTCCACTCTCGCCGAGGCCGCAGTGAGCGCTGATGAATTTGTTTTAACGCACAAAAATGTGTTTGTAGCACCTGCGCGGCGAGAATTACCGTTTTCTGCGAATTCCGATAAACCTAAAACATCTAAATTAACGAAATTGTCAGGATTATCTGACGTTCGTGAATGTTTTTATTGTCACGAGACGGGTCATTTAATTGCGGCATGTCCTACTTTGAAAAAGAAAAATAAGTTTAGACAAGTGAAGACTGTTGGTTTTGTACGAACTATTGGTACGGAATCGTACGAAATTGAATCCGTTTTTGAACCTTTTACTGGTCAAGGTATGATCTCGATGAGTGGTTTAGAGGAGGACCAAGTCCCTGTTACTTGGCTGCGTGACACAGGAACAGCTCAGTCCTTCATTTTAGAAAATGCACTGCCATTCTCGAAAGAAACGTACTGTGGCTCAGATGTCTTAGTGCAGGGAATTGAGATGGGAGTTATGAAGGTTCCCTTGCATAAGTTGCATATTTGTTCCGATTTGATAACTGGTTTCGTAAAAGTGGCGGTGCGAACAGAGTTACCTGTGAAGGGAGTTACAATGATCGTTGGGAACGATTTAGCAGGTGGAAAAGTACTTCCCGTTCCTGAAGTCATTGAGAATCCACTTGCTGCGATTTCTGCTTTAAGTAAAGATGCGGAAGACTTAACTGTGTTCCCTGCATGTGTGATTACTCGAGCCCAATCACGAAAGTTTCCTAATGTTGTTGTTCTTTCTGACAGTTTTTTTTGTTGATTAAAGATTCTGACCCTGTTTCATTTCAGCCTGAGGTGTCCGTGTCTACATCGCTGTCCCCTGTTGGTGGTGCTGATTCTGTTGATCTATTACTGTCTATCGATCGTGTAACGTTTGCTGCGGAGCAAAAACAAGATCCGTCGCTCGCATGTTGCAGAGATTCTGCTATCACAAGAGAGGATATTGTGAGTAAACCAATTGGTTATTTTTATGAAGATGGAGTTTTAATGCGAAAGTGGACACCTTCAATATCCGATAATTCAGGCTGGGACACGCTTTACCAGATGGTAGTTCCTAACAGTTTTCGTGAACAAGTGCTGAGTGTTGCGCATGATAATGTTGGCGGTCATCTGGGCGTCACTAAAACACTTTATCGAGTGATGCGTCATTTCTTTTGGCCTGGAATTAAATCTGCTGTTAATAAGTTTTGCCGATCTTGTCATGTGTGTCAAATGGTTGGAAAGCCTAATCAAGCTATTCCATCTGCACCTCTTAAACCGATACCAGTTATCGGTGAGCCGTTTGAACGCGTGATTTTAGATTGTGTAGGACCCTTACCGAAAACGAAATCAGGCCATACTTATCTGCTTACGCTTATGTGTGCAGCCACTCGCTACCCTGAGGCCATACCACTTCGTTCACTCAGAGCTAAAGCTATTGTGAAAGCCCTGACTCTTTTCTTTTCTACTTTTGGACTTCCAAAGGTCGTTCAAACGGATCAGGGAACAAATTTTATGTCCCGTCTGTTTAATCAGATTTTATCTCAGTTACATATCCAGCACGTTGTTTCCAGTGCCTATCATCCTGAGTCGCAGGGTGCCCTAGAAAGATTCCACCAAACGTTGAAAACCATGTTGAAAACTTATTGCACTGAATCTGAAAAGGAATGGGACGATGGGCTGCCTTTGCTTTTATTTGCCCTTCGAGAAACTGTCCAGGAGTCTTTGGGGTTTAGTCCCGCGGAGTTGATTTTTGGGCATACGGTGCGCGGACCACTTAAACTCCTAAAAGAAAATTGGCTGTCTGATGTGAAGTCCAATTGTAATCTGTTGGATTATGTTAGCTCATTTCGAGAACGCCTTCATAAAGCCCGTGATTTGGCTCAGTTAGCCCTGTCAAATGCTCAGATAAAAATGAAGAAATGCTTTGACAAGGATGCAGTGTCTCGTTCATTTGAGAAGGGAGATCAAGTTTTGGTTTTGTTACCACTCCTTGGCTCTGCTTTGCAGGCAAAGTTTTCAGGACCCTATGTTGTGGATCGGAAACTCAGTGACACTGATTATGTTATTGGTACCCCTGATCGGCAGAGAAAAACTCGGGTGTGCCATATTAATATGCTCAAACGCTATGTTGCTCGAGGTAAGGGAGAAGAGTCAAAAAGCTCTGTTGTCCCAGTTGCCTCTAGTGCTATGGTACCATCTAGCACGAATGACGATGGTCTATGCCTGCGAAGTATGCCCGTGTCTGGTGTCAGACTGAATAATTCTGAAATATTGTCAGATCTTAATTCTCATTTGTTGCATTTGCCCGAAGACCAGAAAGCTGACATTGTGACATTGATTCAGTCTTTTCTTGGGTTATTTTCTGATGTTCCGACTCAAACAAATGCAATTAAACATGATATTGAAGTGAATGAACATCCACCAATTAAACAAAGTGCATACCGAGTAAATCCCGCCAAGCGAAAAATCATCGAGTCTGAGGTGAAATATTTGGTCGAAAATGGTTTAGCCGTTCCTAGTTCGAGTGCTTGGAGTTCGCCTTGTCTGCTTGTCCCGAAGCCAGATGGGTCTCATCGCTTCTGTACAGACTATCGTAAGGTAAATGCAATTACGAAACCTGACTCATTTCCTCTGCCTTTAATGGAAGATTGTGTAGATAATGTGGGCTCGGCTCGGTTTGTGACGAAATTAGACCTTTTGAAGGGTTACTGGCAAGTTCCCTTAACAGAACGGGCAGCCGAGATTTCTGCATTTGTCACTCCTGATAACTTCCTTAACTATACAGTGATGCCTTTTGGACTTCGAAACGCTCCAGCAACCTTTCAACGCTTAATGAACACCATATTAGGCGATGTTGCAAATTGTAAGGCTTATTTGGACGACATTGTGGTGTTTTCGTCTAATTGGAGAGAACATGTGAACACATTATTTACTGTCTTCACACGTTTGCTTGATGCTTCCCTCACACTGAACTTGGCAAAATGTGAGTTTGCCAAGGCAACTGTTACCTATCTAGGGAAACAAGTTGGACAAGGTCAAGTACGTCCCGTTGCCCAAAAAGTGCAGGCAATTGTTGACTTTCCCGTGCCTCAGACGAAGCGCGAACTTCGCCGTTTCTTAGGCATGGCAGGCTATTATAGAGCCTTCTGTCGAAATTTTTCTGATGTTGCTTTGCCTTTAACTAATTTGCTTCGTTCCTCTCAAGTTTTTGTGGTCTGATGAGTGCCAACATGCTTTCAAATTTGTCAAAGCCCTTTTGTGTAGTGCCCCAGTGCTTTCTGCTCCGGATTATTCGCGTGGTTTTAAAATCGAAGTTGATGCCAGTGCCACCGGAGTTGGTGCGGTCCTTTTACAGGATGATGATGATGGTGTTGAGCATCCTGTGGCGTACTTTTCGAAAAAGTTTTTATTACATCAGAAAAACTATAGTACGATTGAGAAAGAGGCACTAGCTTTATTGTTATTACAACATTTTGAAGTCTATGTTGGATCAAGTTCCTTCCCAGTACTTATTTTTACGGATCACAATCCGTTGATTTTTCTATCACGAATGCGAAATGCTAATCAAAGACTTATGCGGTGGTCCTTGATTATTCAGGATTTTAATCTTGAAATTTGCTATAAAAAGGGTAAGGACAACGTATTAGCCGATGCCTTGTCTCGTTCTTTTGATTTCATTTAAAATCAACTAGAAGTTGATTCTTTGTGTGGGGAGATGTTACGATCCTTGGCATCGTTGTTTTTGTGTGTTTTGCTTTGTGTATGTGAGTGTGTATGTGTGCAGGGATTGGCTCTTCATCAAGGAACGTGACTGGTGGATCCTGAGGCAGGTGGCTTTAAAAGGGCGGCGCTATCAAAACATGGAGAGCTCACTTTGGTGTTTGCTGTTGTGGCGTGAAGAGCTCCGGATTCCGCCTCCGTCAACAGATCACCAACGGCTTAGTGGTTATTGTTAGTGGTTGTTTCAATTCGTGATTTATTCTGTTTATACTAAGAAAATTCTCTGGAGTGTAGGAGAGGTCTGCTATTTATTTTGATCTGATTATGCGATGTGTTTTTGTTTAGGGAGTTAGGGAAGATCATTTGTATTTAGGTTATTTATATATCTTTATTTTATTTAGTTCTTTTTGTTTGTTATTTTGGCCTTGGGCCTCTCTGAAGCTAATGCTCCTTATATTCCTTACATTGTTCTTTAATAAATTATTTAATTTATGTGTTGTTTTGGTGATCTGTTGCCTGTGGCTGGAATCCCGTTAACATCATCCGTTCGCGTCTCACCCTATTAAAATGGGTCGTAACAACTAGGCTACACAATCATGGGGAAGACTGCTGATCTGACAGTTGTCCAGAAGACAATCATTGACACCCTTCACAAGGAGGGTAAGCCACAAACATTCATTGCCAAAGAAGCTGGCTGTTCACAGAGTGCTGTATCCAAGCATGTTAACAGAAAGTTGAGTGGAAGGAAAAAGTGTGGAAGAAAAAGATGCACAACCAACCGAGAGAACCACAGCCTTATGAGGATTGTCAAGCAAAATCCATTCAAGAATTTGGGTGAACTTCACAAGGAATGGACTGAGGCTGGGGTCAAGGCATCAAGAGCCACCACACACAGACGTGTCAAGGAATTTGGCTACAGTTGTCGTATTCCTCTTGTTAAGCCACTCCTGAACCACAGACAACGTCAGAGGCGTCTTACCTGGGCTAAGGAGAAGAAGAACTGGACTGTTGCCCAGTGGTCCAAAGTCCTCTTTTCAGATGAGAGCATGTTTTGTATTTCATTTGGAAACCAAGGTCCTAGAGTCTGGAGGAAGGGTGGAGAAGCTCATAGCCCAAGTTGCTTGAAGTCCAGTGTTAAGTTTCCACAGTCTGTGATGATTTGGGGTGCAATGTCATCTGCTGGTGTTGGTCCATTGTGTTTTTTGAAAACCAAAGTCACTGCACCCGTTTACCAAGAAATTTTGGAGCACTTCATGCTTCCTTCTGCTGACCAGCTTTTTAAAGATGCTGATTTCATTTTCCAGCAGGATTTGGCACCTCCCCACACTGCCAAAAGCACCAAAAGTTGGTTAAATGACCATGGTGTTGGTGTGCTTGACTGGCCAGCAAACTCACCAGACCTGAACCCCATAGAGAATCTATGGGATATTGTCAAGAGGAAAATGAGAAACAAGAGACCAAACAATGCAGATGAGCTGAAGGCCACTGTCAAAGAAACCTGGGCTTCCATACCACCTCAGCAGTGCCACAAACTGATCACCTCCATGCCACGCCGAATTGAGGCAGTAATTAAAGCAAAAGGAGCCCCTACCAAGTATTGAGTACATATACAGTAAATGAACATACTTTCCAGAAGACCAACAATTCACTAAAAATGTTTTTTTTTTTATTGGTCTTAAGAAGTATTCTAATTTGTTGAGATAGTGAATTGGTGGGTTTTTGTTAAATGTGAGCCAAAATCATCACAATTAAAAGAACCAAAGACTTAAACTACTTCAGTCTGTGTGCATTGAATTTATTTAATACACGAGTTTCACAATTTGAGTTGAATTACTGAAATAAATGAACTTTTCCACGACATTCTAATTTATTGAGATGCACCTGTGTGTGTGTGTGTGTGTGTGTGTGTGTGTGTATATATATATATATATATATATATATATATAATTACATTTAAAAAATTAAATATTACATTATACGTATGTAAAATAATGTGATTTCCATCAGAGGTTTGGTCTTAAATTTCATATAAGGTGGCATTATAAAGGTCTTAAAAAGTCTTAAATTTAACTTGTTCATATCTGTAGACACCCTGCTCACTGGTTCAGTTAAAGGGATAGTTCACCCAAAAACAGCTTTAGTTAAAGTCACCAATGATCTGTTAATTACTGCTGTCTCTGGATCTCTATCAATCTCTGACCCTCCATAGACAGCAAGGATCCTAACATGATCAAAGCTCAGAAACATAGCAAGGACATTGTTAAAATAATCCATGTGGCATCAGTGGTTCAACCGTAATTTTACGAAGCTACGGGAATACTTTTTGTGCGCAAAGAAAATAAAAACTTTTTTTCAACCATTTGTCTCCTCTGCATCACACTGGCGCCAGTTTGGAGAGCATCCACTGAACGTAAACAGCGTTTGCTGTTCTGTGTCAGCTGCACCACGTTTTCTACGTTGTTTGAGCTTTGATCTGAACGAAAAACAATTTATCCGTGTGACGCAGCTGACAAAGAACAGCATAAGTTGTTTATGTATGTGATACTCTCCAAAATGGTGCTATAGAGTGACGCAGAGGAGACGAATTGTTGAATAAAGTCGTTATTTTTTTCTTTGCGCACAAAAAGTATTCTCGTAGCTTCGTAAAATTATGGTTGAACCGCTGATGTCACATGGATTATTTTAACGATGTCCTTGCTATGTTTCTGAGTCTTGATCGTGTTAGGATCCTTGCTGTCTATGGAGGGTCAGAGAGCTCTCGGAGTTCATCAAAAATATCTTAATGTGTGTTCTGAAGATGAACGAAGGTCTTACAGGTTTGGAACAACATGAGGATGAGTAATTAATGACAGAATTATAATTTTTGGGTGAACTATCCCTTTAATTATAACTAGCTGTTAAGATTATATTATGGTTAATCTGTGAAACTAAATCTGCATGTCATAAACCTGGTTTTCTTTTGACTAAAGGTACTGGTGGTAACAATCTCATTGTTATTCCATAGCTACATGTTTCTTTGGTGACATTTAAATTTGTGTAATTTGTGTAAAGGCCTTACCTCCACAGGAAAAGCAATGACATCAGCATCGAATACTGAACATGAAGTTTTGTCTAATTGCTCAGTTCCAATATTTTAAATCACATTCGATGTTTCTGTCAATATTTGAGCCACCATGTATGCTCTGTCGTTTACAGAATTAAACAGCCGACAGAATACAAAGTCCGACTGGTGAATGATTCACTCGTTTGAGTCGGTTCTGTTCGATTCAAACATTTGAATCGGTCAAACATCGGTTTTTCGGTTCGCGATTTCGTTTGAATCATTTGCGCAGTGCATGCACACAGAGTCATCTGAAGCGGTAAAATAACGCCAAATCAACCCACAAAAAAAAATCAACCCCCCCTTTATTTATTTATTTATTTATAAATAAAAAAATATACTAACCCTTATATTAAATAAGTACTTTTAAATAATTCACAATGTATGTATAGTGCCACAATCAATCAATCAATCAATCATGAAAAGTTTTCAATACAAATTAGCACAAGTCAAGCTGCGATACCAAACAGAACCACAGGGAGACGCCAAATACCACTAAATCCTGCCTTTAATATACGGATCCATTCAGAATCGCTAAATCTCTGACCACCGCATAATCAACGTTCATTATAAAACACTTTTGCTTTTAGCCAAATACAGGCTGAAAAGAATCATTTTACTCTCATCTGGACGCAAGTCATATTCTCTCCGCAATCGCTGATGAAATCGGGCGTGTTTTCTCTGCATTAGCGCTGTTTTGAGTTTACTGATTGAATTCGTTCACTGGATCTTTGGACATTCCTGGAGTTTACGGTTTAAAATGACTTGACTGCAAAAGCTTGCGTTCATTCACGTGATTGCTCGAGATGAGAGGTGATCTGGGTAGAGTGATTTATATAGTGTCCTTTCCAATCATACATGGGATCATAATCACACAGACCCTGACGATTTAATACATTACATTAGAAATCTAGTACTTTCTGCTACTCGAATAAAAGTAATTCAAAGTTTTATTTGAGTCGCAGAAAGTACTAGATTTCTAATGTAATGTATTAAATGATATTTAATATGAAACGTAGTGCAGTAAAAAGTACAATATTATGCTTTGGAATGTAGTGAAGTAGAAGTTTTCCAAAGAAAAACACTCTGATAAAGTACAGATGCTTTTTAAATTGACTTGAGTACAGTAAAAATACTTCTCTACTGTCCACCTCTGCGTACTGAGTACAGATAAAGTCATATTTTCCATAGAACAAATGAGTAATTCCTAGAGTACAGAAAAACAATATACTTTAAAAGTATTTATTAACTTGAACACAACATTATGTGATGAGATTCAGTATATTGAGCTTTCAGTATTCTGAAGATGAAAAGGTTTGCATCGTGAATGATTGCATGCCAACCTTGAAGATAGCATTAAAACATTATTCCATGAATGATAAAGGAGATGGAAAGGAGAGATGAAAGACAGCAAAAAGAGAAAAGTAAAATGAATGAGAAAAACAGAAAGTGGAAAAAGACAAATACAAGGCCAGTGCAAGTGAAGTATTACAATTACTGACATTCATCAAACACACAGACTGAACTGCTCACTCCACTTTAAAAACAATGGTTGAAAACAATGTTTGTTTGTTTGTTTTTTTTTTTAATATTAGTAATTGTAAAATGCACTGAATGGATGAACTCATATGTTTATTTCCCGGGAGTGAAGCCTCCAGTGAACTCTGACCCCGGTAACAGCGCTAACTAAAGGCTGGAGCTACATTATAATATCTGGAGGAAACAAATGCTTTTTACATCTATTGCCGTGACAAATAAAGGAAAAAATAGGTAAGCAATATTTCATCATAAAATACTGCTGATCTCAAGATGTCAAGAAGTTGAATCAGAAGTCATTTTTATTTACAATGTAAATAAAACATTGTTACATGGGTTTATTCCTCATAAAGAAACAGCGAGTGAACAAACTAATAAACCTGCGGGCTGACCGTAATGCAGAAACAACACATACATGAAAATACAACTGTAACTTCACCAAGAACAAAAAAACCTGTACAAGGCATTAGCAGAGGATGGTAATTTTCCATCCGTTTTGCAGCTGTTTGAGTTTTCAGAGATGATCCCAGTGTTTTAGACAGACTCTTAGTGTAAAGTGCACAGTTCTGTAAAGAATAAGATCACTTTATCTCCATATCATCAAACTCACAAACACTACGCGAGTGAAGAAGCCACCGAGTCCTGACTGGTTAAATGAGTGTACGGCGCCAGCCTATCATCAGGTGCATGATGGGAAGACGCTCTTCACAGCATCACAGGAAACCCGTTTCAGCTCAAGAGGCGAGGCCAAGCAGGAAGCCACCGATGAATCCACTTGAAACGACGATGTTCTTCTTCACAAATTCAGTGGCCTGAAAAACATGGAGGTTTATGAGCTATAACTACTCATAACCTAAAGAGGGCAGTGCTGAAGCAAAGGAAGTCTAGAATGTTCTAATCATTTGAAGGTAGCATTTGCACAAAACATTCATTCATACTATTATAAAGTGTTTTTACCTCCTCAATAAACGTGTTGATCTCAGGTGCAGCTTTATTGGCTTTTTTCTTCAGACGTCTCTTTGCTTTGTTAACATCTTTCTCCACTTTCTTCCAGTCAACTTGGACGTAGCCGCTGTGATTGGCTATCTGCAAGACAACAAACCCTTTCAAGTCACATTGTGCCACAATAACATAATGAAGAGCGAATGGTTTATTGTTGTGCACAGTTTCATGGTTCTGGCCTGTAGCAGCAGAAATCCTCCTCCGACGGCCGTAGCGGTGACCTTCCCCACCCGCTGGAACAGGTATCCCGCACACCTGCGGACCAACGCTTCATCAGAACTAAATTACATCCAAAATAAGACGTTTAATAACTGATCATGAAGAAGAGTAGGGCTGCGACGATAAATGGATGCAGAATCGATTCGTGGATGGACTCTGAGATCTTCCGAATGCGTCGCGACTCTCTCTGGAATGGATTCTGAGCTTAGATTTTAACAGCAGATGGAGCTCTAATCTAGTTTTTATCCGCACACTCAAATGCTGATGAAGAAGAGTTTGTGCGTTCAGCTGAGTCTGTAATTTCACCTCGGCTCAGAATGCTTTTATGACGCCAGATTAATGTAAACACAGCCCACTGTGAACACCCTTGTAATTCGCTTCAACCTTTTCGAATTTTATGAATGATTATTTTAGGTTCGAGTGTGCGTAAGGATTTCGAGACGAGCAGAGTAAGGCTGTTTCTAAAGCATGCTGTTCTTCAAAACTAAGCTCAGAATCGACTCGAGAAAGAATCACCATGCATTCAGAATCGATGCTGAATCATTTCTTGATTGGTGATGCATTATTTATTTTCCCAGCCCTACAGAAGGGCTGAAGGTGTACCAGCCCGTCGCGCCACCCATCATGATCTGAGTGGCCACGGAGTATTTCTCAGCGATGGGGCCGGAGCTGCTCCCGAACACGGCGCTCCAGCACTGCTGCGTCCGAGCGTACGCGGTCAGATCCAGCATCTCGTGCGCCTCGTCTTCATCGTCCGGTCCTGAGAAGACACGAACAGAGGGCTGCACCGTAAATCAACATGAAATCACAATCGTGATTAGGCAAAAGCCGTGATCTTGTCATAGGGCTGTGCGATATTGACAAAAACATAATATCTTGATATTTTCTGTGATTTTATCGATAACAATAATTAGACGATATTTTGCTGAGTGTGTTATTGTGCTGGACAGCTGACTCCTAAAGTTTTTCATATTCTTCATATTCTGTGAGGTGGTCAGTTCACACTGATAGAAATTAATCTTTTCCAATAAGTTTAAACTGATTTTTACATTTTATGGGCATTTTTACCTTTATAAAGCCATTTTTTCTAAAAGTGTCCATTGAGTCAAATTCCTACATTTAATCAGTGAATTAGAATAATAAGACATTTGGGCTGTTATCAAGCAAATGAAATCAGTATCAATAAAATTCATCTTTGCAACACAGAGAAAACACAGAAGCTGCGTCTGAAGTGGTGTTTAGATGTGTTTACACACTGTTTAATGCAGGACATGAATGCATTTAACCTGCAGTTACAAATGGCTATATAATAGTATCGCTTTTTATATTTTTATTATTTTTTTCCTCCTCCTCTTTCCTACTACTTGCACGTGTGTTTGGCTCAGTGTTATTTTTTTAGGATTACTGATAAACTAATGTAGTTTGATTTGTATTTGTTATCTCTTTTAATTTTAGTTAAAGTTGGAATAATGTTTGTCATTTTATTAGTTTTTTTATTATGTCTGTATAGGTTTTTTATTAAGTTTTAGTTTTATTTAATTTGAGTTATTTTAGTACTTCAACAAACTGGAATGGAAATGAAATATATATTGAATTTATAAATGTGTGTATATATATATGTGTGTGTGTGTGTGTGTACACATATGTAGTTGTTTTTTGGTGTTTGGCTTAGTGTTATGTTAGAATCATTATTATACTCATACTTTTTGTTCTTTAATATTTTGAATAGTTTTTAGCTTTATTTTTTTGTTTTCATTTAAATGTTAAGTTTTGAAATTTTGTTGTGTGCATTAGCTTTTAGTTTTGGATCTGTTTTAGTTGTTTTAATATTACAATTGATTGCTTCTGTTGTCCTCATTTGTAAGTCGCTTTGGATAAAAATGTCTGCTAAATGACTAAATGTTTTGATATATTAAACATAAAATGTTTGAAATTATTTAAATTATAAAAGATACTCTGAATATGAAATTAAAACCGCCAGTAGGTGGCAGCAAGTCACTGTTAACGAGTGAGTCATTGTGACTGAACCGAATCATTTAAACGCTTGATTCATTCAGGAACGAAACACCGTCATGTTGCTCAGAGACGCAAAACTGTGCTGTGGCTGTGTTTGGAGTGATTTTTGTTGGTGAAACAGAGCAAAAACAGGAAACAGAGCGTCTAAAACTTAAGGCTCTTCTTTAACTTCTTGTTTATTGAACTGTTGTAAAAAAATCAATATCACATTTGTAATCACGGTAATTTTTGGAGAAAAAAACGGCACTCTTTGTTTGATATTGATTAACTATATGAAATGATATAAAATACATTTTCTGTCCCCGTACCTTGAATTTTGTGATCATTCTAAATGGATGTTATTAGACTGAATCCTGCAGTGAAAGAACTTCACCTCACGCATGCGCGCTCTGTGTTAATTTACACGTCTGCATACAATTTTAAGCTGAGTGTTGATTGTTATATTTAGAAAAAATAGTAATAAAATTCAGGTTTGGGCTCTGTTGTTAATTGTAAGTTTATAGTAATGTAAAAGGGCTCCCTATAGTTTAGAGCATAAGCTGAGGCAGATTTTTATCCTAATTATAATTTAATTTATTTAAAGAAAGAGCCATTTGTTCAGTAAACCACTGTTTAATTATAAAAAACGCAATTTTATGTTTAGTTTTTCCCTGCTGTTCCGAACCGTGTCATGTTTGTGTAGCTTTACAGCCCTAAAGTTAATCAGATCCCAAAACAAAACCAAAAAAACATCTGAAGCAGACTGAAGTATTACATACATGGAGTGTAACATATGTCATAACAAACAATTCCTTTAACTGTATATGACTGCTATATTCTGACTACAATATTAAACTCCCAGTACTTTATATGAAGATGATTTCTGGGTGAAATGTGACCAGGACAGAACTAATCAGCTGCTGTTTGACTGAAACGAGCTCATTATTCTCAGTTTTTGTGTTTAAGAGCGAGTGTCGCTTCATTTAACGGGCTCTGTGTGACACATGCAGTCCTCGGTGCTGCAGCTGACTTTAGAGCGCAATAACGGCGCTAAAGACTTGATTTAATCCTCATAAATGTGACGGTAAACCTGCTCACCTGCGCTGTGTTGTTGTTCCGCCATTTTGGGAGCTGCGTGTGACGTCACGGCGTCAGGTGATGTTGACAGCTGTGAGCGCAAGCCCCGCCTACAGCCACGTCAATGTTTCAAACATTATACAGTGTGTCCGCTTATAATCCTGCGATTTCATATCCAAAACACACACAGACGCATGCATCTTTCTTCACTTCATTCTCATATGAAGATTCATGTCTTCATTGCAGTTCAAAGCAAACGCGCAGCACTGGGATTGAACGCGTTTCTTAAAGGGGACGGGAGACATTATTAATAAAGACTGCGGTGTAACTGTAACTGATTCTGTGTTCAGATGAACAACAGCGAAAGGATCGGGCCTCAGCTGCAGCGCTGTCAGCCCAGTTTCCCCATTTTGAGAAAACCACGCCTCTTTATTTGCATTTCATAACGAGCCGCTCGGAATCCTCTGTTTGAGGGAATCGCGAACTTTCCCACGCATCGCGTCAAACCGGGTCGCGCGCTCGAACCATCGGTACAGGAAAGAAAATGACCTCAAGGACTGGACCACAACATTTTGGGACGAGGCCAGTGACGCGCTCGCGTTCTGCGCAGCGATTGGCTGTCGAGCCCGAGGGGGCGTGGCGACGGCGACGGCGTGGGTTCGTCTGTGTGACACAATTACAACAACTTTAATCTGCTGGCGAGCGCAACTTTGAGATTGTTTTAATACGTTCCGCTGTTTTAAGTGTGCAGGGCCGCACGCCACGCGTCAGCCGCCGCGTCACAGTGTATTCCTACTAAACAATGTGAGACGACGCGCCGCTGGAGGGCCAGCTCACTTCACTCGGGGGTTCCGACTCTGAGGCGCGTTTCATTGGAGAAAAACTTCGCGTTTATTGTGGCTTTTGGACGCACGGAGCTCGCCTTCCCTAGATTTCGCGGCGCGATTCCATGAAATCGTGCCGAGCGTCGCTCGCCGTCGCCGCCGCTCGACGCCTCAGCGCCGCTGGTGATGAGGAGAAGAAAATGGCGGCGGGAAAAGCGAGCGAACCCGAGGAGGACTCACCGCGGCTGAGCGCGCAGGAGAGAGACGCTCTGGCCCGCGTCGACAGGTCGGAGCCGCGGGCGTCTTTTGGCTGCTTTTCATTGTTTCTGAGTGTGAGATGTGCGAGTTTATCCCAAACCCTGTGTGTGTGTGTGTGTGTGTGTGTGTGTGTGTGTCTCGTTCGCAGCTCTCTGTTCGGATACCAGCGGCTTCATGAAGATGGCGCCAGCATGAAGGCCCTGCTCGTAAAGGTAAAGATGCGCGTTTAAATCAACGCTTCGCGGTGCGAAATGACAGCTGGGGCCAGGGTTTCCGAGCGGCGACGCGTCCTTATTTTCTCCTCAGAGCTGCGCGGCTAAGCGTTGAGCTAACGCGCTCGATTTGACTCGGAGCTTAACGTTAGCCGCGGTTCGACTACACGAGCGTCGCGCGCGCGGAGAACTCTGGCTAGATTCGCTAGCTTCTCAAACACAGGTGAACGCGGCGCGTCCCTAGCGTTAGCCGCGCGTCTGTGTGTGTGTTTATTTTGTAGCTTGTTTGTGGACATGCGGGTGTCAGACAGCGCCTCAGATCACGGTATGATTTGGGCTTTATTTCCCTCTGAGCTGATCGCCGCGTCAGAGGAATAACCGCGCTCGGTGTTACTCACAGACGGTGATCTGTGCGCGGTGGTACCGAGGTAATGGCTGCTTGGGTCGGCCCAAGATGGCGGGGTGGGGAGGGGTGAGAGCTAGCGCGTTATAATGCAGAAACAGACGCGAGTAACGCTGCAGAAAGTGCAGCTAGCATTGCTTCAGCCTTCCATTCCGAGCCCCGCGAAGGCTTGTGGGTAACCGGCCTCGTGTGAGAACACCTCCCTGTGTTGTTGTGTTGTTGTGTTGATGTGTTGTTGTGTTGTTGTTGTGTTGTGAGGTCCAGCAGCGAGCTGTAGTGAACACTAGAGAGTGGAATTGAATTGAATTGAATTGAATTGAATTGAAAGTGCGTCTGGGGTTCGTTGCACACAGAGCTGGAGCGATAGATACTATGTGTGTATCTGATGGATGTAACGCTTGTGTATCCTTTATATCGTGTATCTGCTCTTATACACACGACCCCTGACCTCTGGTAACTGGTGTCAGGATTAACGCCATTGATGGGATAGTTCACTAAAAAATACACTCTTTCGTTCCCTTCATTTCCAGTGATATGGTCAACTTGATTGTAACTGAGCTAGACATTGACATCACTGAATCAATGAAGAACTGACTTTAATTGAATACTGTTTTGCATTATTGACACACTATTTTCCTGTTTGATACTGTAAAGCTGCTTTGACACAATCTGTATTGTTAACAGCGCTCTATAATTAAAGGTGACTTGAGTGGAAGTCTAAAGAAGATATTTTGGAAAAATGTCTGTTGTTTTCTTTGTCCATACAGTAAAGGTCCATGAGGTCCAGTGTTGTTTTGCATTGTCTGGACACAAACAGTTCAAACGTTCATCAAAATGTCATCTTTTGTGCAGAATGATCGTTTCTGGAGCAGGTGTCGCTTTCCCATCCTGACATTTCCACCCTTGCATGCTTCTGTCTGCAGTCTTTATATTAATTAATGTAATTGGAGTGATTGTTTTTGATCGACGGGGGTTTGTCTGAGTGAAAGCACAGTTGAGCTGATTTGTAGTTCACTAGATCGTCGTCCAGATGGAGGTGAAGTGTCTGTGTTTCTTTCAGCATTGTGTCGTCACTGTTGTCGAAGTGATACGGGCTGTTGTTTGTTTTAACAGACTTCTTGCGTCTCTTGCTCTGAATTGCATTTCCATGTTAATAAGTGTTGGACTGATCAATAACCCAGTTTATCGATTTCAAACGCACATGCACGGCTTTAAATTTTTTAAATGCATTGATCAAATGTTCATGTCCCTCCGTCTCAGATCTTTATAACGTTCTGATCTGCAGTATATGTTCATGCAGGCTTGAATGTGGACAGTTTAAGTTAGCTTGTGATCTGTTATTTATTTAAAGTTGTCACAGTTGTCTGTATAATCTAGAAAATGGAGCTGTCACTTTTATTTGTCTTAATTGTTTCTGTGTCAGTGATAGAGAATAAAGAGAAACCTCGAAGAGCTTCAAAGGCAAGTTAAAGATGTGTGAGGTGAATCCGAATGAAGACTGAGTTCACTCCTGTACAGCAGATGGCGCTGCTTGAATGCGGAGCGATCGGCGAGAGAAACGCAGTGATGCTCTGTGTGTTGGGTTTATGTCTGAACCGCATTAAATGTGATGCTTTCATGTTCAAAAACAAACTAGTGACTGAACGGATCGTAGTTAATCCGTACGGACCAGGCCCCACGGTTCGGCACGCATGTGATCCGCGGATTAATTGCTAAATTTTACCATAATAGAGTGAAAGTTTATCAATTGTGCGTGTTTATACACGCAAGCGATTTTAAACCATTCCAGCGAACGAAAAGGTGAAATGGAACTCGATTCGTTACTCATGCATTGTTTTCTATGTTCAACGCCGCACATACATCAAAAATCATAATCATGATTGTTTAACATGATTATGAGTGGGCCATATGACCAAAACTTTGAGTTATTTATTTAAAGATAGTGATATATCAAATACATATTTTATTATTATGTCTTAAGTGAACGAGAACAGCTGAGAAAGAAGTCGGATGTGTATCATTATATTGGATCCATGCTTCAGGTCTTAAAGGGACAGCAGCCTAATAATACCTGCTGCTGTCATCAATGCTTATCAAACAACTAGTAGGGCTGTCAAAATGACTGAAACACTAAATTCTAATTTTCTACTTAAATATTATCAAAATTCGAATTATATTAGGATTTAAAAGGCATTATTTCAGTTAGGGGGAAAAAAGCTTTTGGCTTCTCTTCTGAGGCCACAAGAGGGCGCATCGAGCAAAATATCATGCACGTTTCTTCAAAGCGTAATAAAATAACACGACTATCTTTGAAAAAAGTGTATAATATTTAAAATGTTTATAAACCATATATAATTAATAAAGTTGCTTAAACAATTAGAAAAAAAGAGCACCATGCATGTAGCCTATGTATAGTTTAATACAAAGCACCGAAAACCAATCACAAAGAGTAGGTTACTTTCTTCATTTAAAAACTTGACATGCAGTGCGGTGGGGAAAACCCTCAAAGTCTTGAGACATGTTTTTTAAAAGTTGAACTGGCATTAATTTTACATGGCTTTCTAAACATGCGTCTCTCTTGTACGAGACGCAAGTGCAACAGTGATGTCCCTTTAGAAAATGCGATAAATATGCATTCTGTGTGAACGGCTTGGTTTCAGTTTCGCCGTAAACAACATCTCCACACTGATGTTCTCGTTTTCCGCAATATTTTGAATGAACAACGTAGCAGCGCCGCATCTAGTGGGTTCAACTGGATAGGCTAACAAAAGCATTAAAATGCAATGACTGCGACATCGTCGTCGCATCTCGTGTCCACTGATAAGGCTGCCTGACACACACCTAAAATTGGAATGTGGATTTTTTTTTTTTTTTTTTTTCAAAATTTGAATTTTTTTTTTTGACAGCCCTAACAACTAGACATGTTTTTGACAGATAAATCTAGCCTATATTTAATTTATACAGTGAACACTATGCAGTGTTATTTTACACATTACATTTCTGCACCTGAACACTACCAACCTTATTTTATTTGTAGCATTGTTCTGTTGTATTTATCTGTGCTTGTAATTTGTGTATTTGTTTTTATTTTTACTGGCTCTTCACTTGTCTCTTTAATAATGTTTGAACTTTCTTAGGCTAAGAGTTTTTGCTGTGGTATCGAAGAAGTACTTAGCTTTGAGTAATGGAAAGCAAAGTTACATTGAAATATTTTTTTTCTTGCTGATCAGAAAAACGATCCTATCCGTGGCTCAAAAACTGTAATATGATATTTGTGATCCGTTGGACCACTAGCTCAAATTGCTCTCTGTTTTAGACCGTGATGTGAATCAGAGTTTCATAGCACCAGAAATGACCACAGAATGTTAAAACCGATGTTAAAGCAGCGTTCTGGTGCTCCTCGCCCGTACAGCATCTCTGTACTGTTATGATGTGGCTCTTTTAGGTTTTGGAAGTGTATATTTACTGCATGATTGCGTGTTCTCTGCGTGACGAACTGAACTGAGAATCGAATGCTGACAGGAGGAGAGTTCAGCTTCACAAAATTTAAACTCGTCATTTCAAACTATGCTGCACATTATTTGCCCACTATCATATTCATGTCATTTTCACTGTGTGCTGTACATAAAATGAGGGTTACCTTGGCTTTAGTTGAAAAAAACATGATTCCCAATGCACACAAACTTCCCAGATTACTGAGTGCCCTGTTGGTTACAGTGTTTACTTCCTATTTAATTGTATTTGTATTAAATATTTATGTATTTGTGAAAAATTCTTTGTCATCTAAAGTATGTTTATTTCACACCTTTATTTTTTAATCCATTTTCAAATGATTTCAAATTTCTTAAATATTAATTAAAATACATAAAATTATATCGGCCACCCTGCTTTTTTCAGCAAGATTTTCAGCATCGGCTGCCAAAAAACCAATATTGATCGACCGCTACTTTAAACAGTGTCAACTTTTTTGCATTTATGATCTATATTTTCTACCTGACAAACACCTGAGTGTTTGAAATGTTTCCTGAATGACTGAATGCTAAGGCATCACATGCTTTTGCTGTGATTTGTGTTTTGTCGGCAGTGCACCTACTCTAATTGTTGTAGACGTGTGCGCAGAACGGTTTTCTCGTGGTCACCGGGCTCATAGGAGGAAACTGCGAGTGTCCTGCCAAGCAGCTTGAGGTCAGCCGGTGACTCGCGGGGAATGTTGGATCAGACGTTCTGCCGTGTCTGTGCTGAGCAGAACCAAAATAACAGCCGTATGGAGCTCTCCATACAGACGCTGAACCACGTGACCTGCGTCGTCATCTACGTTTCTCTCATTACTGCTGGTTTGAGATCGTTAGTGCTTGTTTAACGCAGCTCGGCCATCGGAGATGCGCTGTCTAAAGCGGGCCGGTTTGATGTTTAGCGGGGCTTGAACGTGCGTTTGTAGGTGAAGGACTCGTTTTATATCTGGTGGGTCACAGGTCAAATGTGATATCGTGTTCACTGCTTAAAGGGACAGTTCACCCAAAAAAGATCGTTCTGTCATCATTCACTCACCCTCATGTTGTTCAAACCGTTATGACTAGGGCTGCAACTAACGATTATTTTGATAATCGATTAGTTGGCCGAATATTTTTTTCCCGATTAATCGGATAAAAAAACTACATTTTATTCTTCTTTTTTTTTTTGACAAAAAACGCATTCTACCCAATGTCCTTCAAACAAACGTGCCAAATGAATGCTATGAAAACATACAGTGCTTAAAAACTTATTAGACCACCTGTCATAATAAAGAGAAAACACAAATATTTTAGGAATCTGTCAAAGAATTGTTTAAATCTAAAAATGTTATTGTCATTTATTGGGCAAATAACAAACTGAAACAACTAAATATTTATTTACATAATAAAAAATAGCCTCCTGCCTTTCATAACAGCATGCATTCTTGCTGGCATTGTTTAGGTACTTTTTGACTGTAATTGGGTATCTGAAAAAATCTTTCATTGATCTTTCATTCTTTCATAGATAACAGAAATAATTATATTATAGCATTAGAAGTAGCCCACTGTTACTAAAGAGCTTACGCATATTGGAGGACTAACCAATACAGATAGCTAAAAAAATGATTTTAGTAAACACCAATACTGTTAGTTTAGAGCAGCAGTGGCACAAACCTTACATTATTTGTTATAAACCTTAAATACATTTGTTTTAATAAGTTTAAGCACTGTATATGGGCCTATAGTTTAGATCTCTTCACCAAAAATTAAGATAATAAAGACGAATAAAAACACAAATTCAGTGTTAACCAACTTTTTGATCACAGTCACGTTTACTGTTATTTCTTTATCCTGTAAAAGGCGGCTATGAAGCGTCTGATATTTATATTCAGACAACTATACGCAGTTATCCCTTTACAGTTCCTACTCTCATAAAATACGTGCACTACATGTTTACTTTTAAACCTTAATTTAACGTTCAGCAACAGATATTTCAACACAATGAATGTTTTTTTTGCTGAATATTAATCCCTCTCTGACGTGCGTTCACGCGCCCACCGCGCTCGCGCTCATTCAGTAAAGATTTAAACTTAACACAGACTGTCAGGACGGAACTTTATGCAAAAATGGAAATGCTCGCGTGAATTTGTGACATTTACAGATAAGGATATGACCGTAAACTGAACATTTTTGCGCTGAGGATGCACACGCATCTATCAAAGTGTCTGACAAGGCAAGCCATTATGCTAATGCAAGCTTAAAGCTTAAATAAAGAGTTCTCATGTTTTGTGCAGCTTGGATCACGTACTTCTCCCGCAGCATCTCTTTCTGTTTCCTCCACTATTTTTAGATGCATTTTGTCCATAGAAATGCGTTATTCAGTGCTGTAACGTTAATTTGACGCGACCAGCTGAAGTTGGACGTGCACTGTGGGCAGACCTGACTAATCGATATTGAGACTCGTTGTCGATGATTTTCATTTTCGATGATAATCGATTTTTATCGATTAGTTGTTGCAGCCCTAGTTATGACTTTATTTTTCTGTGGAACACACAGTGTTTTGAAGTGTTTTAGTCTGTTTAATAAGTCAATGTGTTTTTTTTGTCGTCTGGTTCTCGACATTCTTCAAAAATCTTCTATTTTGTGTTGTACAGAAGAAAGTAAGTCATGAAGGTTTGATCGGCATGAGGGCGAGTAAATGATGTCAGAACGATGTTTTTTTTGGTCACAGATGGTGGAAACCGGGTCTATTACCCACCAGCGGCTTGTTTTAACCTAGTTAACAAAATACAGGTTTATCTCATACTCTTGTGCATTGCTCAGACTAATTGAAACTAGGGATGCACCGAATGTTCTTCAGACGAAATTATTACTTTGGTATACCTTCATGGTTTTTAAGGTGTTTCATAAATAAATGATTGATTGAAATAACTGTTTTGTATGTGAATATATAGAAAAGTTTAATTTATTTCTGTGATCAAAGCTGAATTTTCAACATCATTACTCCAGTCTTCAGTGTCACATGATCCTTCATAAATCATTCTAATATGCTGATTTGCTGCTCAAAGTGTCCAGTTTTCATTCTTTTTTGTCTTTAGCCAGTTCCATGCCTGATTCAAGAAGGGGATCTCAAAAATAGCCAAAAAAAAAAATTTAATTTTACTAACTTATTTTAAATTAAATTGTGCTTTGTTGGTATAATATCTGCTAGACTGTTAAAAAATGTTCATCGGGACAGGACCACAAGAACCAGATTAGTCCTCTGCACAATCTGACTCTGCTGCAGCCTAGATTTAAACTGCTGATTTTGTCTGGCCAGAGGAGAATGACACTATTTCCCCATCTAAATACTGTAAAGCTGATATAAAGCCACCCAGCTTTATATCAAGCTGATGTAAAGCTGCTTTGACACAATTTGCATTGTTAAAAGCTCTATACAAATAATAGTGACTTGACTTGACTTGACCGTGTTAAATATTTTTAAATTGTTGTTTTGGAATAGATTTTTTTCTTTGAAAAGCAAGACAAAACGGTAAAAAGCACATTTTGGCTATTTAATTTATGCAATGGTGAATAAATTGGCAAAATATGTGGGGGGGAAAATGTGAAAAACCATGTTCGGTATTCGGCCTTCAGCCCAGAGTTTAATTTTGTTCGGTTTCGGCCAAGAATTTTTATTTCGGTGCATCCCTAATTAAAACTCTAGTGTTTATTTAAATTGCTTTTACTGTAATGTACACATTCTCTCCATCTGTGAAATTGGCATAATCTATTGATCGATTTAGCTGTTTTTGAGGTCATAAGCATCCGCTGAGCGCTACGTCTGATAAACACAACCGTAACCTGTCACTTACAAAATATGGAGACAGGCCTGTTGAAGTCTCTTTTTTTTCCCAGTGAATTAAATATTGTGTAAAGTAAGTTTGTTTCAGTCAAGCTGGTCTTGTTTTTGATCACACAAAAACTACTGATGGACATCACACTCACGACTGTTTTCAAATCTTTATGTCTTTAATGGCGTCATAGTGTTCATCTGTGTTTGTGAATGTCCAGATGTAAACAGTGGACTGTTAACTCACTCACGTTCTGTCTGTTGTTCATGGATGTTGAGGGTTAAAGTGCGATTATTAAAGTGTGATTATTGGCTGGATCGGTGCTTCGGAGTGACTGTGGCGTGTCTCTTCAGCACGAGAGGACATCGTATCCTAAACATCTTCTCTGGAGCTTCCCGCAGCTGAAGAAAGTGTTTGAGTGACAAGGAAATCTGAGGAGGTTAATCATTGACGGGTCGTGATTCTTGTTCTCGTGAGTCCTGGTGAACGATGATGGTGAAATAGAAACCACATTTCTAGTTTGTTTACTGGAAGTTGAGAATGATTGGCAGGCCGATGATGGGTCAGCCTTGAGCGTCGCAGTAGTGTTAACTTTTTCGAGACGGATCACTAATCTGAAGTGTCTTTGTTTTCCTGGTTTACTGACATCTTGTGAAATAGTGAATTTCTAATCTTTTCTGCTGAGAATATAACATAAAAGTAATAAACATAAAATGTAATGCCTTATTTGGTTTAGGTTTTCTTAAGACATAAAGGTTTGTGTTTAGGATTCAGGATTAGTTTATTTAAAGGGATAGTTCACCCAAAAATTATAATTCTGTCATTTACTCACCCTCAAGTAGTTCCAAACCTGTATGAATTTCTTTGTTCTGCCGAACACAAAGAAAGATATTTTGAAGAAAGTTTGTAACCAGGCTGTTTTGGGGCACCATTGACTTCCATAGTAGGAAAAAAAAATACTATGGATGTCAATGGTGCCCCAGAACTGCTCTGTTTCCCACATTCTTCAGAATATCTTCCTTTGTGTTCAGCAGAACAAAGACATTCATACAGGTTTGGAACTACTTGAGGGTGAGTAAATGATGACAGAATTTTCATTTTTGGGTGAACTATCCCTTTAAGGAAATTTGTCTTGGACAGAAGGGCTGCCACATATAATAATACATAGAATTATAATACAATAACAATGCACAAAAAAACAGACATAAGTGCCTTTAATACCTGCATAACATAAATGCCACACTATTCTTCAAGTTTTAGTTTGAGAATGATGTATTTGTTTCTCGTCTGTGCGTGTAATGGTAATGTTGAATGTGTCCTTCACTCAGGCTGTTCGCTGCTACGAGTCTCTCATCCTGAAAGCTGAAGGAAAAGTGGATCCCGAGTTCTTCTGCCAGCTGGGTCATTTCAACCTCTTACTGGAGGAGTATCCGAAAGGTGCCAAGAAGCTCTTCCGTTCTGATTCACTAACATGACCAAAACCTTGTCCTAACGCATGTCTTTTTGTTGCAGCATTATCGGCGTACCAACGGTACTACAGTTTACAATCAGACTACTGGAAGGTGAGCAGCTGATGAAGATGAATTCAAACATAAGTGTGTGTGTTTGTTCGTGTGTGTGCGTTTTTTTTTTTTTTTTTTAAGTGGTCGACCGATATATCGTCTGATATTTGGCATTTTTCAAATATCTGCATCGGCCGATACGTTTTTCTGTTTGGTCGATATGTTCAATACTTTTATTTTGACTGCACACAGTGCTCACGTTCTCCCTCTTCACTGTTTGCTGTTGTCGTTTAACAGTTCTGTCTAATACGGAAAGAAGTCTGTAATAATCAGGTAGAATGTTAAACAAAGGAATTAAAAGGTACACAAAAAACTACTATGATGATTGCTTTTATATTAGTAATAGAAAGGCAAACGTTATAATACATTCTCGTTTGCCATCAGCATTCAGCAAATACGCATTTATATCACAGTTTCCCACAGCCTTACAACCTATTTTATATATATTTATGTATTTATGTATTTATTTATTTTTTTATTTTTTTTTTTTTATATATATATATATATATATATATATATATATATATATATATATATATATATATATAAAAAACACATGTACGTGCTTTCCTGTAGCTCAAATAGTAGAGCATGGCGCTAGCAACGCCAAGGTGGTGGGTTCGATTCCCAGGGAAAGCAAAAGCTGATTAAAAACTGTAACTTGAATGCAATGTAAGTCGCTTTGGATAAAAGTGGCTGCTAAATGCGTAAATGTGTGTGTGTGTGTGTGTATGTATGTATGTATGTGTGTGTGTATGTGTATATATATATATATATATATATATATATATATATATATATATATATATATATATATATATATATATATATATATATATATATATATATATTCTCTGCCAGCAGGAGGTGCTTTTAGAGTGCGAGAAATGCACTATATTGCCAAAAGTATTGGGTCACCCCCTTCTAATGAACAGGTTTGACTACTTTAGTAATTTCCATGAGTACAAATCTTAATGTTTAAGCATATAATGATATTCTAGGGAATTGTGTGCTTCTAATTTTAAAGCAACAGTTTGGACAGGACCCTTTTCTATTCAAACATGACAATGCCTTTGTGTATAAGGCAAGGTTCAAAAAGAAATGATTGATTTAGTCAGTGTGGAAGAACTTGACTGGTCTGCAGAAAGCCAAGTCCTAATCCAAGCTGAACACCTCTGGTGTGACTTTAAATGCAGATCTTGAGCCAAAAACTCATCACCAAACACCAATGACTTGTACATGCACTATATGGACAAACGTATTGGGACACCCCCTTCTTTAGAACAGAAAAAGGCACTTCCAAAACTGTGGCAACAAAGATGGAAACGTAATTCGTGTATTTAAAAATTGTATTTCTATCTCTGCTGCAACAGTTTTGGAAGCGTCTAAAATGACTGTACCCATATGTACAAGTCATTGGTGTTTGGTGATGAGTTTTTGGCTCAAGATCTGCATTTAAAGTCACACTAGAGGTGTTCAGCTTGGATTAGGACTTGGCTTTCTGCAGACCAGTCAAGTTCTTCCACACTGACTAAATCAATCATTTCTTTTTGAACCTTGCCTTATACAAGGCAAGGTTCAAAAAGTCGTGGGAAGTCGTGGCCTAATGGTTAGAGAGTTGGACTCGTAACCTAAAAGGTTGCGAGTTCGAGTCTCAGGCCGGCAGGAATTGTAGGTGGGGGGAGTTGTGTACAGCGCTCTCTCCACCCTCAATACCATGACTGAGGTGCCCTTGAGCAAGGCACCGAACCCCCAACTGCTCCCCGGGCGCTGCAGCATAAATGGCTGCCCACTGCTCCGGGTGTGTGTTCACGGTGTGTGTGTGTTCACTGCTGTGTGTGTGCACTTTGGATGGGTTAATTGCAGAGCACAAATTCCGAGTATGGGTCACCATACTTGGCCACGTCACTTCACTTCACTTCACTTCACTTCAATACACAGAGGCATTGTCATGTTAGAATAGAAAAGGGTCCTGTCCAAACTGTTGCTTTAAAATTAGAAGCACACAATTCCCTAGAATATCATTATATGCTTAAACATTAAGATTTGTACTCATGGAAATTACTAAAGTAGTCAAACCTGTTCATTAGAAGGGGGTGACCCAATACTTTTGGCAATATAGTGTGTCTGTTTGCCCGGTGACGCTGTACACAAAGCAGTGCTCCACTCACAAACGCTGCTTTTAGCTTCATTAAACTCTGTAAATGCATCTAAATGCCACTTCAGCAGCTTCTGTTTCTTCTGCAGTGGAAAGATCGTTTTTGTTAATACTGATTTCATTGGATTGGTAACAGCCCTATAGTGTCTTATTATATATTAAGTGAAATTATTAGTAAAATGTAAGAATTTGATATGAAAGATGATGCATGCATTTAATACGGTTAGAGAAAAGTGCCCTTTAAATAGACAAAAAAAGGACCTGGAAATCAATTTAAATAATTTTTTTTTTTTTTGTATGCAGTAACTTTAGTCATATAAGACGTAATTTCCCAACAACAAAATTATGGCCAGTGAAAATGCTGATTAGCTAGTAATTTTGGAAAACCACTAGCCACAGTGGCTTGTGAGCAAAAAAGTTAATGTCAAGCCCTGTATATGTGTGTGTGTGTGTGTGTGTGTGTGTGTATATATATATATATATATATATATATATATATAAGGGATGTGCGGGTCTAGTCGGTACAGCTCCTGGTAGTCGACACTGAAAACAATAGTCGATTACATGAGAGAGAAAAAAAAACATGATTTTATTACCATCATTTTAACGTTACATTTAAAACATTTTAAATAAGTTAAAAAAAACTTTTGAAAAAGAATACATATCAAAATATATAAATATTTTTTTAAAGCGTATCTGGGCAGAAACTACATTTTTACCTCAGACCTCGCATTTTCTTCATGTCAGTTGCAGCGAGTTTGAAATGACCACGCGAAGAACCAGCAAGGTGTGGGATTATTTTGAATTGGAATTAAACTGTGTAATGTCAAACTGGCTTACAACAAATCTACTAGAGCGACACGTAATCATATTCAATACAGGCACATATGCGTTAGCTTAGAGGCTAGCCAAAGCCAGCAAATATCAATCATGTCATACACTACAACCCGTCGCTGCGGTCCGCGATCCCATCCGCGCGTCTGTTCCTCTAAACGAAGACCCACTTCGGTGGTGGTGTGGGATTTCCAGGCTCTTTTCGAAACTGTCTGCTTGCTTGAAGTTATCTCTCTGCGTGACTGTGACTTCAGTTCCTGCTCCTTTCCTGTTCCTTTTTTTTTTTTTTCCCAAAGTGCAGAATAGTCCTGTCTTTCGCCAGACCATGTTAACATGTTAAATTCACTGAACAAGTGTGCATGGTCTGAGTACAACGAGCATTGTTTTGTTTTTAGACAATATAGCCAACATGAAGTACATTTTTAAAAGCCGTTTTAATGCTATTCCTTGATAAACTTTCCTATTGTTTTTGACTTGTGTTTTAATATGTTGGCTAACGTTATATGAAGATGAAGAATTCTGTCAGTCTATTGATTGATTTTCCA
>CM077236.1:35978199-36013199 GCA_039654775.1 Spinibarbus caldwelli
AGCTGGGTAAGAACATCCAAACACATTACACCATTAACGCCTGTGTCTGCTCACGATCTGTGTTTAAGTGCTTCGTAATATAAAAGAATTTCAGCTCGGCCAGTGCTGGGATAAATGTTATAAATAAAGTTCTCATGTCGATGTAAATCTGGTAAACCTGAGCACTCGCACTGCAAAAAAAGACTGATCTTACTTAGTATTTTTGTCTTGTTTCTAGTTTAAATATCTAAAAATTCTTAAATTAAGATGCTTAATTAAGAGTCTTGTTTGTAGGGGGGGGGGAAACTAAATTAAGTGTGTTATGCTTAAAATAAGTACGATTATCTGCTAGTGGGGTAAGTAAAATTATCTTGTTTTAAGAGTATTTTACTTACTCCACTGGCAGATCATTTTACTTGTTTTAAGCAAAATGCACTTGATTTAGTTTTTTTCTCCTGGAAACAAGACTAAATGTCTTATGTCATTTTGCTTTTCTAGTAAAAGCATCTTAATTTAGCTGCGCGGATCTAAAAAAAAAAGGGATCCTTTTGACTAGAAACCAGACAAAAATGTGAAGTAAGATAAGCCTTTTTTGCAGTGTGACAGATGCACAGATACCAGAAAAGGATGTGACAAAACGATCCTTAAAGCTGTTTATCTGCAGCAGAACCATCATTGGCTCGTGACCAGCAGTTCCTTCACCTGCGAGTCGAGAAGATCGGTGTTCGCTTTTGAACTGAAACTGCTTTGACAAAAACATGCGCTTGACTGTTCTGCTGTAAATGCATCACTGATTGCTCGGTTTGAATATCGAGTCAGAAGTGTTCTCTGTGGTAATAAGCGCAGACCACAGTTTAGTTAAGCTGAACTGCAGCAGGTATCTTTCTGTCTGAAAGAGTGTCTCTGTCTCTATCAGGCTGGATGCATCATACGGTCGAGCAGCTGGGAGATAAAGCTAATAAGAACAGCTATGCTATCCAGTGTCTCCAGAAATCGCTGGAAGCCGATCCAAGCTCCGGCCAATCCTGGTATTTCCTCGGCAGGTCAGTCACACGTCTGCGCCTGCGCACGCGGTCTGTTCGGTTGGCCCTAATGCTTGCGTTTATGCAGATGTGGTTTCATTTACTCTCTGCAGGTGCTACTCCAGTATTGGGAAGGTCCAGGATGCGTTCATCTCATACAGACAGTCCATAGATAAATCAGAGGCCAGCGCAGACACGTGGTGCTCGATAGGGTACGTATCTGTGAATGGCACAAAAATCTGCTGATGTTTACATGAAGAGCTCTTCGGTCATCATTACTCATGTCACACTTTTTATAGGTGAAATTTACTTGGGTCTATTCTATGCATTAACAGTTTGATATCAGTTTTAGTTTTAATCACAGTGTTACTCTGGTTAATCCTTTGTGTATAGGATGCGTTAATTAACTTGCCAGCAAAGCATTTTTGTTTTGTTTTTTTTAATCATATTTGTATCTTTAAGTCTTATTAAAAATGGTCAAAGAACTGACATTTTTACCAGTAATTTCATTGATTAGATTACCATGACATTCAGTGTTCATCTTGTCAGTGATGTCGATTGTTGTGGTGGATGCGTGATTATGTAATTTGTTGTGAATAACGTCTTAAATGTGGGTCTTTTGGTGAGGGCTGTGCAATTATTCAAAATACAATTTCGATTTCAGCCTCCAGTGATTATGAAAATACAATAATCGAGATAAAACGTTTATTGCACCCCATTCCGCCCCCTTTCCAGCGGTGTGCTTTCGCTCCTCCATAAAAGCCCAGTTTCATGTGCAAATCAGTAAAATCATGTAACGAGACTCTTGCAACATGGGGCATGCTTGATTTATTAAAGTTGATTAGATTTATTCATGTTTTTAAAGCATGAAAGAAACTTGCGATGTTCCTCAGGAGGATTTCTGTGCATGCGCTCAGAGACGGAACAGAACACGGTCATCTTTTAGCACCTAAGCGGTCAAATACACACAAAAATGTGTCAAAATGCGGCACCTAGTGGTTTTTTTTTTTTTGTGGTTTTTTTTTTTTTGTGGTTTTTTAAATTACTGATAGTTGAATTATTTTCAATAATTGAGGACTTTTTTTTTTTGTTTTTTGTTTTCACTAATATTAGTTACCCTAGTGTTCTGCTGTGGTATTGAGAATTGTGAAATTTCACCGGTCTCTAAAATGTAGATGTCATAGCATACTGTATATATTTGAAAATATATATTTGATATACAGACCTGCCAGTCTATAAGCATTTTGTGTAGCGGATACGCATTTTGACCTCAAAGTACGCTGGTATGATTTGTCACTCTAAACTACGCAAAAACCTGGTGACGCCTCTGACGCGCAGTATTCTAAACAAGCAACAGAAAAAGATGAAGTGTTCAACCAATCAGAGCGTTTTGCTTTTAAATTTCCATGGGTTTTATTTCTCTCCAAGCTGGCTCTGTTTGTGTCTGTGAGTCTGCGCTGAGATGAGGAAACGCCTGCATCTTCTCTTGTAATGACTAAACCCATTGTCCAACAACAAAAAAGAATATTATAACATGCTTTTACTCCACAACATCAGACAAATGTTTAAAAATAATTTCCTCCTTGATCTAATGTGGCTTCTTATCACACAATGACGCAGAAATATATTCTATACTGTAATAACGGCTGTTGATTAGCAGTGGATTTTAAATATACTTAATTATTAAAATACCCGAGGTGGTTTTAAGAACACAGATAAACATTGTCGCAGTACAGTGTTTATTGTCTTAATGTTCTTTTTGAATGTCGTCATTCAAAGTGTTTTTGTCTTCTTTCATTCAGTTACAGCGATAGCTGGATGCTTTTGTCCATATTAGAGATTTCCTGGAGCCTCTTGAGTTCTGTTTCTACTGTAATGCACGTGTATTTTCTCAGGCGTCCAGTATGAATCAAACACACATTACATGTGTTCATAGCACAAAATAATGGCCAATCTATAAAAATAATACTTCTCTCAAAAGAGATTTGAAGTAGACATGAGAATCCATGTTTTTCTACAGTATACAGAAGTGTACTGGAGTTTTAATTAAAGTGTACTGGACTGTTTTTTTGTTTTTAATAGCATTTAAAAATAGCAAAAAAGAACTAAACCAAAAACTGTGGTAAAAAAAAAAAAGCTGAGGAATTTATTGAACCGTGGGTTAACTGTATTGTTGCATCCCTACTGTTTACTCTAAAATACTGTATAACAGGAATATCACAAACTGCGTGCAGACCCAGAGTAAAAATTAAAAAAAACAAAAAAGGAAAATTTTAATTGTGATTACAATGTTGACCAAAATAATGGTGATTATGATTTTTGTCGTAATCGAGCAGCCCTATTGTTGGTTGTGCCATCAGTTTGGTACTATGATTCTTCCAAAATGATTCTTTTGTTTGACGACATGACAAGTAAGCGATGGCGTGACTGAGGTTTCTGATGCGCTGCTGCATTGTCTCGTTGGCTCTGGTAGCGTGCTGTATCAGCAGCAGAATCAGCCCATGGACGCGCTGCAGGCCTACATCTGCGCCGTGCAGCTGGATCACAGTCATGCCGCGGCCTGGATGGACCTGGGCACGCTCTACGAGTCCTGCAACCAGCCGCAAGACGCCATCAAGTGCTACATCAACGCCACGCGCAGCAAAGCCTGCAGCAACACGGCGGCGCTGGCAGCCCGGATCAAATACCTGCAGGTGAGAGCCACGCATGCGTCCGGTCGACCGAGCCGCGTAACCCGTGCTAGAGCGGCATTAGCGTGAGTCTCGGCTCTGTGTGTGGGTCTCGTACATGTTGCATTTGTTCTGAATATATGTTCAGTTAATTTGTCACAATCAGATTTCTTTCACCTTCATTCTTCGTTTGTATGCGTGAGTCACTGGAGCTAGAAGGCCAGCGTAAATCTAGACTGGTTTGGCATCAGGCCGCACTGCTCTGTGTTTGAACTGTTCCGCCGCACCACCTCAGATGGCTGTTTACATGTCTTTTTCACGCGTTTTCATCCTAGGCTCAGTTCTGTAACCTCCAACACAATAGTCTACAGAGTAAAAGTAAAATGCTTCCTAGTATTGAGGAAGCCTGGAGCCTCCCAATCCCAGCAGAGCTAACGTCCAGACAGGGTGTCCAGATCACAGGCCAGCAGGTGAGACCAGATAGACACGCACTCTTTGACTTCTCACCCTTAGAAATGCCCCTCTGCACACATACACACACACACACACACGCACGCACGCACGGCTCATCTGGTGAAACCACGCTCCTGCTCACCACGTCTTCTGTTTGTTGTGGCACGATTGAACAAAGTGTGTCGGGATTGAAAGTATTTTGGGAATCGTTCGGTTAAAACATTTCCAGAAAGCATCTGTTGAGTCGATCAGTAGCGTGGTTTCTGTGTGTGAGCTTCAGTAGTGTAGCTCTGCACAATCACACCTGGGTCAAAAATGAGTTTGACGCCAATGCCTCTTCAATTGGCTGCAGGTTCAACAGGAGCACAGGTGCCTCGTCTTGCCGTTTTTCACCCAAAGTTGTGTTTGTGCTGTAGTTTTAGTCCTGTAGTCATTGTGCCCCTCTAGTGTTGCAGTTTCACACCAAACACTGATGCAGTCCGGCTGTAGTAGTTACTAGTCGAGTGTGTGTGTGTGTATGTATGTATGTGTGTGTTCATGACAGTACAATGAGACGTGTTTTTCTCTCTCATTGATACTGATGCTCTCGCTCATAATAAATGTTTTATTTGTTTTTGCATCTTTTCTCTCAGAGTTCAGTTGTTGTTGTTTTGGGTGGGGGAGGGGGGCAGTATGTACATTAAAAGTTGTCCAAATGAAATTCTTAGCAATCTCAAATTAAGTTTTGATATATTTATGGTAGGAAAATTACAAAATATCTTCATGGAACATGATATTTACTTAAAGGTGCCATAGAATGGAAAACTGTATTTACCTTGGCATAGTTGAATAATAACAATTCTGTTCATGGAAATTACATACCGTGAGCCTCAAACACCATTGTTTCCTCCTCCTTATGTAAATCTCGTGAATGCAAAAGACTGAAAAATAGGTGAATCAGAACATAACACCGACTGTGACGTTATAGTCGGGATCACTAATAGTTACGCCCCCAACATTTGCATAAACCCGCCCATGTTCTAGGCCAGCCGAATCATCAGAAGGCACGGAAAGCAAATAACACGTTCTAATAAAATAACGCGAGCCACTAAAGGGACACGGTTAGCTGCTTGCTAGCGGGTAGCCTATTACATTACAGTACATAAGATTTCACTTACCACATAAACAGAGTAAGGAGAGATGACTGAGGATGATGGCGAATGATTTACAGATCCTGAGCACCACTGACAAGCATCTGATCTTGTAAAATGTGTGGTAAGTACTGCCGCTCCATAGTATAAAGAGTTCGTGCGATCGTGAATCTCGAAAGCGAAACTAAAAAGCGATCGTGCATTCCAAAGCAGTTTCAATGCCCAGCATATTAATAGCGTCTTTCTGATGCCCGCATTTTATTATTTTATAGTATAATTACCTGACGATATAACTGCATGAGAAAGTATTGAAATATATATTTTTCTCCCTGTGTTCCCTTCCTGCTGTGCCACTGAAATGAGCCGCACTGTGAAACAGCCAATCAGAGCAGAGCTCAACATTATTATTCATGACCCTTCCAAATAAGGTAATAACAGACCATTTCATTCTAGGGACAAATCCTAGGGTTGTAAATGGACATGTAAAACCGTTTCTGGAGAATCTTTGCCCTTACCTAAGCCACATACCTTCTATGTAGATATCAGAGAACAATTTAAAATATTGTATCAATGCATTCTATGGCACCTTTAATATCCTAATGATTTTTGGCATAAAAGAAAAATCTATAATTTTGACCCATACAGTGTATTGTTGGCTATTGCTACAAATATACCTGTGCTACTTATGACTGCTTTTGTGCTCTAGGGTCACATTTTATCTTTGTGGAAATAGTTTCAACTGAACGTGATCTGAACAAATTGACCCCGTGAACCTCACAAAAGACCTTTAAAAGGCCTCTGCTAAAGACCTCAAACGTGAGCCACACTCAAGTTGTAAATGTTGAATATCATGATGTACTCGTAACATTTGAGGTACGTCTGAGAATCGGCGCCAGAAAGATAAGCCTCTGCTCTATTCCTCACCTGACCGCTGTCTTTAGTGGAGGAATATGATTTAACTTTCACATGTATAGACTGAGCAGATTCAGAGTTTGATATGGTTATTGTCGTAGTGTTAGTTTCAGCGTCACAGTCTAAAGCACACTCTCATTGACTGGTGTAGATGTTCTCCGTCTGTCTGTCTCTTCACGTGTCTGCGGTCTCTCTCAGGCGTGTAAACCTCAGCCCGGGTCATCAGGTGGGGCTCATGGCTCCGGTCAGTCGCTGCCTCCCCACGTGAGTCCACTGGATCAGGCTGATGATCAGTCCAGTCCACCCAAGAGGAAGAGGACCGCCAGCCCTGCCAAGGTTTGTGCTCCATTTGCACCGGTCAGCACGTCGCTGATGTAAAGACCACAGTAATAATCACGTGTGTGTCTCTTCACGTTACACCTCAGAGTTCTACAGAGTCTTGGACCAACAGTTCAGCACAGCCACCGACTCCCAACTGGTACCTGTCTCCTCAGAAGCTGCAGGTGAGACCATTATGAGCACCTCATTAGGGATGGAACAATTATCGGTTTGACGATAAATCATGATAAAATTCCCCACAGTTAGCATTACCATTTCATATTTTAATTATCATTAAAACCATATTCGATTAAGGTGATTTGAACAACTTAGTATAAATATCCATCATAGAGCACAGTTTTAATTAATGGAGTAGTTTCGTTTTGTGTGAAAACATGGCGGAAAAGCTGGGAGGTTTTAAAAGAGTCCTAAGGGAATTTTACAAATCAATATACGAATGAATTAATTATAGGGATGCACGATATTATTGGACCGATATCGGAATCGGCCGATAATGGCTTTAAATGTAAATATTGGCATCGGCCTGATATGAAAAATTATGCCGATATGTCTTACCGATAAGAGGTATACGTTAACTCGCATGTGCTCAGGGTGTGTTAGTGATTAGATCATGTCAGCAGTGTGGCTCATTATTGAAGCAAAGTTTTGTCTGAATGATGATTAGATTGACTGACTGTTTGGATAGCTGCATTTAATCTGTGAAAGCACGTACAGAATGATGCGTTCGGTGTGTGATAAACAGTAAAAAGCACCTGGAGCGGCGCCGGCGGCAGCCTCCCCCGGGGCCTAACGACCGCTCAGTAAAGAGTTTTAATCTGTAGGGGGCGCTGTTGGCCTACTTTTAATTAAATCAAAGTAAAATAGCCTATACAAATAACATTTAGACTAAATAAAACCGTAATTAATGTCATAAAATGAGTATGTTTTTATTTAAAGGTCAGAAGCTATAGCTTACATGGAAAAAAAAATCACAAACATGACGCTTGTAAATGAAATAATTTTATATATACTGATTTATTCATTAATGTGTAATATGTTATTTTTTTTAAACAAATCATAAGCTCTAAAAGATTTTAAGAATTTTTACAACTCTTTTGCTTTAGACCATCTACAAATGTTAAATCTTAAAATAAAATGTTAAGTTTAACGCTGCATCTTTCTGGGGGAAAAAATCCAGCGATTGATATAGTTTATTTATAGTTATTTTCAAAGCTTCAATGTACTGTCAAAAAAACCATCATTATTGTTTATTTAATTCTAACAAATAAGTTCTTGTTAAAAACTAACCAAAATTAAAATATTTTGCTTATTTCTGCACAGGCAGAACTTATTCTTCCCACTGGTCGCTCTTTTGCGACTAACTTTCTCAGTTGGTCGCACGAGCACTTAATTTGGTCGTAATTTCTTTTGTTTTTCTACAACATGGGATTAATCAATGCATGCTGATGAGCTTTTATCATAGTTTATAGTTATATGGCAACGAAAGTGTTCAACATTCAACACGTTTTTTCATCATTATTTGTGATTTAAATTTTGTGAATGGGAGATCCTCGTTTGCTGTGTTATAACCCGGGCTTCGTGCACGTTCACTTTCACTTTCTAGAGGCGTGAGGTAAACAGCAAAGATAAAAGACTTTTAAAAAATGAAAACAAAAAGAAAAGTAAAACTAAACTGGATGTTGCTGACCGGTTTTAAATGTGTATTTTTTTTTTGTTTGTTTGTTTGTTTTTTTTTTTTTTTTTTTTCCCACAAGAATGCCATGTTCACCTTCTCTGGTTTAAGAAATCTGACTCCTGCTACAATGTGCCGCGGCTCATCCATCATCGTGCATCCCTAATTAATTATATGAATGCACCTCTGAAGGTTCTGACTGTCTTCAGAAAAGATTCGATGGCATTTTTGTTTTCATCTTCACTCAAAGTAAAATCTAATAAAGTAGTGTTTTAATTGTAATGCTGCTATGTGCACGGAGGTTATGGAAACAGCTGTAATTCTACTGCTCCATCAGCGCCACCTGCTGTCAGAGACTGGATTTACAGAGACTTGCATTCACATTCAGTCTGTGTTCAGTTTTTGTCTGGCCAAAAAACGGACCGGATTTGCATGCCCTGCTGTAAACTTTGACCGGTTGATGAAAAACAAGCGTATGTGGGTTCTACACAATACGGATAAGGTATCTACAATTATGGAGCAGATAAAATACATAAATCATTTATTAAGTCACCTTCAAGTCACCTTTATTTATATAGTGCTTTTAATAATACAAATTGTGTCAAAGCACTTAACAGTATCAAATTGGAGGATAGAGTGTCAGTAATGTATAATATTAAACACTCAATTTTCAGTTAAAGGCATTTCATTATTGAATTCAGAGATGTCATTGTCTAGCTCAGATTAGTTTAAATAGTATATATGAAATCAAATTGATGATAATCGTTAGAAATGAAGTGTCCCCAATTGATATTAATCAATTATCATTTTGACTTAACCCTTTTCTTTAAATAAAAGGCTGAAATGTGAGGTTTAACATTTTATGAAACCTTTATTTAAACCGTTATCTAAACCGTTATTAGATAAATTGTTGTCAGTCATGTTCTCATTTAAAATCAGGACATCATTGTTAATGTTATTGTTTGTTTATGCAAACAAAGTCAATTAATTTATTGTTTGTTGATTTTAAATACAAAACTTTGTGAAACGATTTATGTGTCAGTACTTTTAGAACATTATCAGTACATTATAACAATACCATGATAATTTAGGTCACTATAATACTGATAAGAAATTTTCATACCGTTTCATCTCTACACCTCATGATGGTTGCAAGTCCTGAGCTTCATTTACGCGTTCGCTGGAGAATCAATCGTTGGTCAGTTCAGACAATATCCAGCAGGCTTGATGTTGGTTTAGACCAGCGGTGTCCAATCCTGCTCCTGGAGTTCAGCTCCAGCACACGGGACCTGGAGATTTCTAGCGATCCAGAAGACCTCGATTGGCTGCTTCAGGTGTGTTTGTTTAGGGCTGCAGCTGAACTCGGCTGGAAGGAGCAGGTTTGGACCACCTTTATTGTCAAGTCAAGTCAAGTCACCTTTATTTATATAGCGCTTTTAACAATACAGATTGTGTCAAAGCACTTCACAGTATCAAATTGGAGGATAGAGTGTCAGTAATGTATAATAATAAGATTAAACACTCAATTTTCAGTTAAAGGCATTTCATTATTGAATTCAGAGATGTCATTGTCTAGCTCAGTTTAGTTTAAATAGTATCTATGAAATAAAATTGATGTTAATCGTAAAAAATTAAGTGTCCCCAACTGAGCAAGCCAGAGGCGACAGCGGCAAGGAACCAAAACTCCCTCTGTGACAGAATGGAGAAAAAAACCTTGGGAGAAACCAGGCTCAGTCGGGGGGCCAGTTCTCCTCTGGCTGTGAACGCTGTTGATTATTGTCAGTGGTTTAATCAGTCGGTCACCCTTTGTCTTGTTTCCGCTCAGTTGCTGGAGCAGTTGCGAGCCAACCGGGTGAGTTTGAAGCCGCTTCAGCTGCAGATGTTGGAGCAGTTAGAGGCTCAGCTGTCAGCCATGCACCTGCACCAGCAACAGGTACATCACAACCAGGACTCGCGAAACCATCTAAAGAAAAGAGTTTGAATCATGAGAAGTTCTTTTGAGAATCTGACCTTCCAGAAATCTTCAAACTGTGACTGTGGTGACACATTGATTGTAAGGCTGTTTGTTTGACTTGCGTTTTCTTGACCCATAAATTTACAGTTGGTTGTAATTTTTACCTGCAGATGAGGCAAAACTCTTCTGGGCAAATACGAGCCAGCCTCCCCAACGGCCCCTCACTGCCTGCTCACCCCGTTCCTCGCGGCCCGGCCGTGCGACCGTCCTGCAGTGCTCCACCGCTGGCCAACGGGCCGCTGCCCCCTTCAGTCGGCAATAATCACATGCCAGGAACCAGAGCGAACGGAGACGTGCCTTACCTGCACCCCAACGCACTACCTCACAACTGCACAAGCCCAGGAGACACATGGAAGAGCCAGCATCTCAACTCCGCTCAGGTATGCGTTTATACTCACTCAAAACTGAGTTCAACACAATACAGAACAAACGTGGTTATGACCCCGTCTCCTCCTGCATTGGTCGTTCACACCTCAGACCGGACAGAAACGTTGAGGTTTTCAGAGACATTGATCCATAAGTGTCTTTAGCTTCAGCATTTAAAAAGAAAAACAAGACAACTCCTGAGCTTTAGAAACACAACTAAATACATGTGTCTGAATGATGCAGGTCTCAATACTAGATTATCTGAACTATGTGCAGAAACGGCTTAATGCTAGCTCTATCAATCTGCATCTGGTTCAAGATCTGAAAAATTGTTAGTATTCCATAATATCATTGTTTTCCTCAATGCACAACATAAACATCTAAAAGGTTTTAAAAGGATAGTTCACCCAAAAGTGAAAATTGACCGTTTGCAAAGAGCTTGATTGATAGGCGATCTGACCAATCAGAACGTGGATATTATGTGCCGCCGCTGCTATCCACCATCTTAACCGACAGCTACGGCCTCTCTCCATAGAAATACATGTTAAAACTAGGGATGTGCGCTACGACTAATTTGAATGTCGTTTAAACGGAAGTTTTGTATCCGACTAGTCTAAAAGCTTGAAACCCCCCCCAAAAATGGCAAAAGAAAAAAAAAAACTGTGCGTGTGTCTATGTAACAGCCCACACTTGAAATACTTAATCTTTGAATCACACTGTCAGATCCCTCAATGAATTCTGCTAAAAATAGGTCACGATCATGCCGTATGCTTACCTCGCATTATCTTAATTTAATTTTAGGCAGTCGTTAAAAAGAAGAAAAAAAAAAGAAGAGCATACACTCAACATAAACCAGTGCTTAGCTTATTTATTCAAATCGGCTGGAGCAATGCAGAAATGGAAAATCAATGAATAGACTGACAGAATTCTTCATCTTCATATAACGTTAGCCAACATATTAAAACACAAGTCAAAAACAATAGGAAAGTTTATCAAGGAATAGCATTAAAACGGCTTTTAAAAATGTACTTCATGTAGGCTATATCGTCTAAAAACAAAATAATGCTCGTTTTACTTGCTCAGATCATGTGCATTTGTTCAGTGAATTTAACATGTTAATGTGGTCTGGTGAAAGACGGGACTAAAGGCGATTCTGCACTTGGAAAAAAAACATCCTCGGCAGCAACTGAGGTCACATTCACGCAGAGAGAGAACTTCAAACAAGCAGACAGTTTCGAAAAGAGCCTGGAAATCCCACACCACCACCGAAGTGGGTCTTCCTTTAGAGGAATAGACGCGCGGATGGGATCGCGGACCGCAGCGACGGGTTGTAGTGTACATGACATGATTGACATTTGCTGGCTTTGGATAGCCTCTAAGCTAACGCTACATGCCTGTATTGAATATGAGTACGCATCGCTCCAGTAGAGTTATTGTAAGCCAGTTTGACATTACACAGTTTGCACAAGCTTTTCCGTTTCCATCTCATTCAAAATAATCCCACACCTTGCTGGTCTTTCGTGTGGTCATTTTGAGCTCGCCGCAACTGACACGAAGAAAACGCATGCGAGGTCTGAGGTAAAAATGTAGTTTCTGCCCAGATACACTTTTAAAAATATTTATATATTTAAATATTTTAAACGTATTATTTTAATTTGTTATTTAAAATGTTTTAAAATGTAATGTTAAAATGATGGTAATTTGAATGATAAAATCATGTTTTGTTTTGTTTGTTTGTTTTTTTTTTTCTTTCGTGTAAACGACTATTGTTTTCAGTGTCGACTAGTAGGAGCTGTACTGTTTAGTCGACTAGACCCGCACATCCCTAGTTAAAACAGGGTAAAAAAAAAAAAAAGATCGACTGAATTTAAACTTTTTCAATAAAACTCAGTATAAAAATGTGTGGAGGGTTAAGCTGTGCTGTTGTTGGCTGCCACAGTAACGGTACTAAGCAAAGGCATTACTTTAAAGTACTTGTTTCGCGTACTAGAAAATCTATCATGTCCAGCGCTGTATGCATGGCTTGCAGCGTTTAAGTTAAATACTGAGTGCTAAATAATAAAATGTTAAAATGTGTGCTCTTATCATTCTATGGACAAAATCCCGTGAATTTGGCCCCAATCGGGAGCTGTATATGCACATGTGCGCTCATCTGTTTTCAGTGCAGGTTAACCGCGATGCTTCATGTCATCTTCCCACTCATTAAACTATGACAGGGCCTTTACTCCAAAAAGACAGTCACTGCGACACTCTAAAGCAGGGGTGTCAAACTCAGTTCCTGGAGGGCCGCAGCCCTGCAGAATTTTGTTCCAACCCTGCTCCAACGCACGAACCATGTAGTTTTCAAATAAGCCTGAAGGACTTGATTAGTTGGATCAGGTGTGTTTAATTAGGGTTGCATCTAAACTCTGCAGGGCTCCAGCCCTCCAGGAACTGAGTTTGACACCTCTGCTCTAAAGTGATGAAACTATGGCGTTATGTACTTTTTAAAAAACATTTTTATAGGTTTCACGTTATATTGCTGGCCCGGAAAATGATCATGCCCAGTAGCCGCAGCTGTATCCCTTCTAGCCTTAACCACAAATCAAACAGGAGACTTGATTAACTTTGGTGGACTTGTGGATGGTTGAGATAAAACACTCTCTGATGTTTATTCATGTTCATTTCGTGCTTTTAAGTAAATATGTTTCTGTATCTGAATCACGTGTTTGAACTGAGGCAATACAGTGATCTGTCACGACACATTGAAGAGCCACAAAGTGGTATTTATTATTTGAATTTATTTAAAAATGACTCCATTTAAAAGCTGAGGGTCCTGAGACCTTGTTTCATATCAGAAGTAACCTGCTCTGTCTTCTCTGTCTGTGTTGTCAGTTTCCTCTTTGATCTGCGATGTATTTTTCACTGCGTGAGAGCATGTGTAGTGTGAGAGCGACATTGTTTGTCGGTCATGGCAATAGTAACTAAGGGTGGGCGGGTTTTGCGAACGGTCAATTCCATCATTAATTACTCGCCCTCGTGTCCTTTCAAACCTGTAAGACCATCGTCATCTTTAGAACACGATTTAAGATGCTTTTGATGAAATCCGAGAGCATTCTGACCCTCCATAGACAGCAATGCGACTGCCCTATACGCGTCGACAGACACGGAAGACAAGAAATCGTCGAATAGTCATTATTTTTGTTTTTCTTTGCACATAAAAAGTATTCTCGTAGCTTCATAACAGTACGGTTGAGCCACTGATGTCACATGGACTATTTTACTGATGTTCTTACTACCTTTCTGGTCCATAAAACATTTCAGTTGCATTGCTGTCTGTGGAGGGTCAGAAAGCTTTCAGATTTTATCAAATATGTCTTAATTTGTGTTCTGAAGATGAAAGGTCTTACAGGTTTGGAACGACATGATGGTGAGTAATTAATGACAGAATTTTCATTTTTGGGTGAACTATCCCTTTAAGGTTTTGTGACCCTTTCACTAGCAAAAGGTCAAAAGGTGTTAAGCTGTGCTCCACATTAACCTGTTACCTCATGACTTTCCCTCTTAAAGCAATAGTAATTCTACAAATCTGACATCCAGCAGGCAACACTTTCTGCATCATGGGACGATCATAAGCAAATAATCTCATCACGTTTTTTCATTTTCACATTTAGTGTTGTGCGTTGAAACTTAGCAACACGCTTCCTGAATTACAAACCCAAAAGTAGCATTTTTCACTTTCTAGCCTTGTTTATGTTTGAGTTGACTTGAGCTTAATAATGACACCATTGTTTTTTAGATCTGAGTCTGATTTGACTCCATTATTGAGTTTCAATGATTCTGTGTTGGTGGTGACTTGTACTTCTGAATTTCCTCCCGATTCAGGGGCTTCAGAAAGGTCCGGGTTCGCATTGGGCAGGTCCTAATGGAGACCGGACTCTCTCTTCCAGTGCTTCGGTCGACGGTGGCCCTCACAATCAGGTTGGACTTTCCGCCACGACCCCATCGGAGCCAGTTGTCAATCATCTGTCCTCTCCTTCCTCCACGTCGTCCCCCGCTTCTTCCTCCTCGCAAACGGCTACCTCAGGTGCGCCCCACGGCACCGCCCCGACCAAAGAGAGCACTGCCCCACAGGGCAACGGCTCCACTGCCGCCAACCACCACACCCCCGAGCGTTCGCCGCCGGCCGCTTCCGCCGACAATCCGCAGCTGTCCAAGAGGAGTCCGGTCACCAGCTCCAGGGCCAACCACGTCCACCCGGGCTCCAGCGCCTCCTCGCCCGCCTCGTCCCCGTCGCCCCGCTCCGCTGCGCCGGCCGCTGTTAACGGGAGCGGAGGGGGAGCGTGTTCGGAGGACTCTCAGAGCCCGCTGAAGCTAGAGCCGCCGGAGCTCTGCGTCAGAGCAGCTCTCAAACCGTCTCACTCGTCCTCCACCGTCTCCATTTACCCCACATCCGCAGACGTCCTGAAGGCCTGCAGGTACGCTGAGCTCCCATGGAGTGGTGGCCCGTGTTGTTTTAGAGCTCACCTTTGAACGCTAAAAATTTCCTGACAATTTGCTCACCCCCATGTCATCTTATATGTTCATGTCTTTTAAGTAGCAAAGAAATTAAATTTTTTGAGGAAAACATTCCAGGATTTTTCTCCATATAGTGGACTTCAATGGTGGCCAGTGATTTGAACGTCAAAATGTAGTTTCACTGCAGCTTCAAAGAGCTCTACACGACAACAGCCGAGGAATAAGGGTCTTATCTAGCAAAACGATCTGTCATTTTCTGAAAAAAAATTGTATTTATACACAGTTTAACCACAAATGCTTGGCTAGCGTTAGCTCTGCGATGCGTGTCTTTATTAGCTGATGTTGGAAAGGTCACGCATGCGGAAGCACCGACCCAGTGTTTACAAAGCCAACCAAAACCAATGGTGTTTTACATAAAACGTAAAACAACGATTTCGGGTGATTTTAAAGTTGGAGGAGAAAATGAGATGGAGATTTTAAACGAAGTACAAAGACGAAGAACTAACCGTGTGTGACCTTTCTAGCATCAGCTAATAAAGACATGCATCGCAGAGCTAATGCTAGTCAAGGATTTGTGGTTAAAAAGTGTATAAATATTAATTTATTTTCAGAAAATGACTGATCATTTCGCTAGATAAGACCCTTATTCCTCGGCTGGGATCATGTAGAGCTCTTTGAAGCTGCAGTGAAACGATTTGAACATCAAAATGTAGTTGCTTCTGTAGACTTGAGGGTGTTGTGTGTCAGCAGGTGTTTGACTTTCTTTAACATTTCAGCTATGATTAGTTTTTAAATATTGTTTTATTCTGCAGAAATAACTTTTTTTCTTCATGTGTAATGTCACACTTCTTTACAGGATTCTTGGGAAGAACGGCCTGTCGAGCATCAGTATCCTGCTGAACAAGTGCCCTCCGCCACGACTTCCTCCTCCTCCATCGCCACCGCTGGCTAAAGACAAACTCAACCCGCCGACGCCGAGCATCTATGTGAGCAGCGCACGCGCGACTCTACCTAGCAATTATTAACACTGCGTATATGTGATACGTGTCTCTTTATAAATGCGTGTTTGTTCATGTTTCAGCTGGAGAATAAAAGAGACGCGTTCTTCCCGCCGCTGCACCAGTTCTGCACCACCCCATCCAACCCCGTCACCGTCATCCGCGGCCTAGCCGGAGCCCTCAAACTGGGTTAGAGCTCCAGCCTTTAGCTTAGCGCATGCACGCACACACACACACACACACACACACACACACACACACTTACTCTCTCACACACACGTACTTTCTCACACACACTTACTCTCTCACACACACTTACTCTCACACACTCACACACACACTTACTCTCTCACACTCACACACACACACACACACACACTTACTCTCTCTCACATACACACACACACACACACTTACTCTCTCACACACACACTTACTCTCTCACACACACACACACACTTACTCTCTCACACACTTACTCACACACACACACACACACACACACACACTTTCTCACACATGCACTCTCTCACGCACTCACACATGCACTCTCACACACTAACACACGCATTCACACACACACACTTTCTCACACACGCACACTTACTCACACACGCACACATATGACGTGTTTCACTGTGGTTTCCATGGCAACTATAAAACAGATTGAGACTTGCTTTGCTCTCCATTGTTAAAAAGAATTCAAGGACATTTGGCTGGTTTGCTGGATGGAATGCTAAATTCTCTGATTTACAGCTCACACTAGTATTATAGATTAGTATTATTATAGACATTAGTATTATACAAATCTTTTGACATTTGTGAAGCTTTTCTCTGTTTTACTTGGTCTGTCACATTATCAAATCAGTTATTAGGTGCTGTAATATCATGACAATTTTAAACATTAATTACATGTGTATAAATACACTTGACAGACGCTTTTATCCAGACTCAGAAGTGCGTAACGCAAGCTCTTCTCGCTACTCAGACTTGATTTCAGATTTTTTAGTCCATGTGTTTCAAACATGCTGCTTTTAGCCTTATGCTGGAGTTTGTTCACTTTCCAGCAATGAAACTAAGTAAATAAATAATTTAATAAATTAGCATGATAATATTGTGTATCGGCGATCTCACAGGCTGATGACGGGACGATATGAAAATTGAGCATATCACCCAACACTCTATGATATATGAAACAAACGCTCATCCGGTGAGAGCGGCAGGTTTGTTCGATTTGTACACTTGTAGGATCTCGGATCATGTTTGTATTCTCTGTCTCTGTAGATTTAGGCCTGTTCTCCACGAAGACACTAGTAGAGGCGAACCCGGAGCACCTGGTGGAGGTGCGGACGCAGCTGTGTCAGCCGGCGGATGAGAACTGGGACGCCAGCGGCCTGCGGAAACAGTGGCGCTGCGAGAGCAGCCGCTCTTATACCACCATCGCCAAATACGCACAGTACCAGGCCGCGTCCTTCCAGGAGTCGCTGCGGGTGAGTCCACTGGCACCAGACCGCAGGACATTACAGTTAGCATCAGGGCTGGGTCTCGAAAACAGGTTCCATTTTACAACCGGATCCAAATATCCAAGAACCGGAGACGCGTGCATTTCAATTCTGCTTAACGATTCCTGCGTTCACATTTTATTGTGATTTAAAACGATTAAGTGAAGGAACGGAAAGAACTTGCGCCCTGTTTGCGTGCAGCGCACACGTCTGAAGCACAGAAAACAGCGGTCCCAATCTGTGTCCGTTCTCCAACCGTTCCGTGCATTTCACTGCAGAAAAGGTTGTTCCGGGCAGTAACTGACGACTTTCATATTGGGGGCAGTCGTGGCCTAATGGTTAGACAGTCTGACTTGTCTGTGTCTGTGTGTGTTTGTTCACTACTCACTGCTGTGTGTGTGCACTTGGATGGGTTAAATGCAGAGCACAAATTCCAAGTATGGGACACCATACTTGGCCACGTCACGTCCTTTCCTTTCCTTTTTCATATTTATCGACCAGTATGCCGAAAACTACGTCAGTATGTCATCAAAAACACAGCCGTTTTTGTCTTAAGTGAATGAAAACGCAGTATTACAGTATTTTTAGATCTTTGTGCGTTCGGTGTTAAAGAGACAGTGGCCTAATAAACATGTGCTGTTGTCATTAATGTTAATCAAAGAACAAAAGAAAATCATTCACTGATCTTGACTGAATATCTTTAATAACTTTAATCTATATTTTATTTATGAAAAGATAACTATGCAGTGTTTTTAAACTTTTAATTAGTTTCTGTATCTGAAATTAAATTTTTTTTCCTTGTCTTATTGAAATCTAAACTACGAATCGATAAGATTCGGAATCGATAGAATTCAAACGATACCCAACCCTAGTTAGCATAGGTCTGGATTCAATATCAATACATATCGCAATATAATTTTTTCAGTAATGGTTATATGATTTTTAAACACATTTCCGATATTTCAATATACATTACTTGTTTCCCATACATTTATTTATTTGTGGCGGTTGACGGCATTGAATAAACATGCGCACTGCATGTTTCAAAATCAAAACGCGTCGCTGGTGTTTTTATATGAATGTACCTTAGAAGGGATCCGACTGTCTTTAGAAAAGTTTCAATGGCATTTTTATTGTATCTGATAAAGTAGCGTTCATGAGCAGCGCTGCCTTGTGTGCAGCCGTTACCCGGGAAACCACTGTTTCTGCTTTGTGTACAGCCGTTACCGGGGAAACCACTGTTTCTGCTTTGTGTACAGCCGTTACCGGGGAAACCACTGTTTCTGCTTTGTGTACAGCCGTTACCGGGGAAACCACTGCGCCTCTTGCAGGAATGAGCCCGCCTCCAGCAACGTGTTTTTGCTGTTGCTCACTCGTTTTTTTTTTTTTTTGTTTTTTTTGTTGTTTTTTTTTTTCCTGCAGCAACTCTTTTCATATTCTTTATCCTTGCTGAAGCACTTTTGTTTCAATCTGTAAGAGTAATCAGCCTATGTTAAAAAGTTTAAAAACGCATCTATTCCATCTTTATTTGACCCTCTAACTCTAGCACTCTCTATTCTAATTCTATCTGTCGTCTTTTTATTTTAATAAAAACCACACACTTGACCCTCTATTAATTGCATATTTATTCTCTAACTGCTAGCTTTTCTTGAAAAACTAACACTAGCTTTCTTTCTTCTATTCTATCTACTTGTTTCTTTAAAAAAAAAAAAAAAAAAAAAATTTGGATTCTTTTTTCTATATTCTATCTACTTGTTTTCTTTAAAAGAAAAAAAAAAAAACCTTGCTACGTGTACTGCGTTAGGCTAACCAAGACTTGTCATAGCACTTCCATGTTGTTGCTCTTTTGTTGGTTTTGATTACTTCTATTGTCCTCATTTGTAAATCGCTTTGGATAAAAGCGTCTGCTAAATGACGTGAGGTGAGTCTGAGAGTATTTGACGGTGGTATCACATTTCTTGTTTTTATGAAGGCTAAATACAAATAAAAGGTGAACTAATTTATTTGTACCATTTTAATTTCTAAAATATTATATAGTTACATTATATAATATTATATAGTATACAGTTTTTCAGAATTTTTTGAATATTTTTCATATCAATATCAGAATTATATTGTGTCGACCAAAATTAAGAAAAATATCGTGATATAAATTTTGGCCATATCGTCCAGCCCTATGTTAGCACAGTTGATTGGTTACGTGTGGCATTTTGCATATTAAATAACCGTGTTTGTGTGCTTTCAGGAAGAGAATGAGAAGAAGGGCCAGAAGGAGCCGTCAGACTCTGAAATAACGTCATCAGAAACGTGAGTGTCGCGTGTCTAACGTCCGCTGAAGTGCTTTAGCTGCGCTTACGTAAACCTGCGCTTACTCTCTTCATTCTGCTCAGTGTTTCCAGGAGGCAGAAAGGTCCTTTTAAACAAGTCAAGTTTGGGACGAACATTGACGTCTCCGATGAAAAGAAGTGAGTTTTCATGAGGTTTCCTTTTTGCACTTCGTCAAGTTTGCATTTGCCAAGCAGTAGGGGTGTGCTATATTGACCAAAAATGGTATCTCGATATTTTCTGGGTTTTTATCGATAACGATAATTAGAGAATATTTTGCTGAGTGTTATTGTGCTGGTATCTTAAGGACCGCCGTGGACAGCTGACTCCAAAAGTTTTTGATATTCTTCATATTCTGTGTGATGGGGATAGAAATTAATCTTTTTCAATAAGTTTTAATTGATTTTTACCTTTTATGGGCATTTTTTACCTTTGTTACCATTTTTTTTTTCTGAAAGTGTGCATAATCTATTGAGTCAGATTTTTTACATTTAATCAGTTAGAATAGTAAGACGTTTGGGCTGTTACCAAACAAATGAAATCAGTTCAGTATCAACAAAATTCATCTTTGCAATGCAGAGGAAACACAGAAGCTGCGTCTGAAGTGGTGTTTAGATGTGTTTACACACTGTTTAATGCAGGACATGAATGTATTTAACCTGCAGTTACAAATGCATAAATAATGAAAAGATACTCTGAATGTGAAATTAAAATCACTTCACTTTTAATAAGTGAGTCATTGCGATTGAACCGAATCATTTAAATGGGTAATTCATTCTGGAACGAATCGCAATCATGTTGCTCAGAAACGCAAAACTGTGCTGTGGCTGTTTGGAATTATTTTTGTTGGTGAAATGGAGCAAAAACCGGTAATATGGTGTCTAAAACTCTTATTTAAGTCTCTTATTTAACTACGTAAAAAATCAATCACATTTGTAATCATGCTGATGTTTGGAGGAAAAAATGCCACTCTTCGTGTGATATTGATTTAACTATATGAAATTATATAAATATATACATTTTCTGCCCCCATATCCTAAATTTTGTAATCATTTTATATGCCTTTTAATAGTCTAACCTACTAGACTTCATGTCATTTATGTGTGCACGCTGTAGGTGTGGTTTGTGATATATTCGATTAATGTCAAATCGCACATCGTTAAAACAACAATTAGGACATTATCGCAGATGATATATATCACACACCCCTAGCAAGCAGTGTTTTCAAACTGAGAGCAAATGACAGGGTCAGTTTCAGAGTTTAACATGTCTCTGAATGCAGTTTAAGAGGCTGTGAGAATGACCGTCCACAGCTTTACTGTGATGCAAGTCTGCCAGTCAAATAAAGCCTGAGGCGCTGTTCCCTGCAGGTGGAAGCTGCAGCTGCAGGAACTGAGTAAGCTGCCTGCGTTTGCGCGTGTGGTGTCTGCTGGGAACCTGCTGAGTCACGTGGGCCACAGCATTCTGGGTATGAACACGGTCCAGCTCTTCATGAAGGTCCCGGGCAGCAGAACTCCAGGTGAGACGCTGCTGTTATCGTGGCGCTTCAGAAGCACAGTGAGTCTGTCGCAGCCGGTCACGTGATCTCTCTGTTCATGTTCAGGGCATCAGGAGAACAATAACTTCTGCGCCGTCAACATCAACATCGGGCCGGGTGACTGCGAGTGGTTTGCCGTGCCGGAGCCGTACTGGGGCGTGATGAGCGAGTTCTGTGAGAAGTACGTGCACGGCTCTCCTGAACGTTTCATTAAATCATCTAACGGATCTTAATGTGGCTTCTGTTGATATGCAAGAGTCTCTCTTTCAGGAACAACATCAACTTCCTGAAGGGCTCGTGGTGGCCCAATCTGGAGGATCTGTACGAGGCGAACGTGCCGGTGTACCGCTTCATCCAGCGGCCTGGAGATCTGGTTTGGCTGAACACGGGAACGGTTCACTGGGGTCAGGCCATCGGCTGGTGCAATAACATCTCGTGGAACGTGGGCCCTCTGACCGGTGCGGAGATGTTCAGCTTGGCTCTCTGCGTGTTTTTGCCTTGTTGTGTGATTATTGTGTTTTTCTGCTTTCTGCAGCGTATCAGTACAAGCTGGCCGTCGAACGTTATGAGTGGAACAAACTCCAGAGCGTCAAATCTATGGTTCCCATGGTGCATCTGTCCTGGAACATGGCGAGGAACATTAAAGTGTCTGACCACAAGCTGTTTGAGATGATCAAGTGAGTGTGACATTTTGTCGATCGATGTTAGGGGTGTTGAAATTAATCGTGTCTACGATGTAGGGGTGGGCGATGTGACCAAAATTATAATTCACGGTATGACTCATTTTATTTCATGGTAACAATATATTTCACGATATAGTCATTAATATATGTAGTTATTCTGAAAGTCGACAAACAGGCAGTCCCTCCAGGATTTCGCGATTCTGCGATCACTGAATTTATCGCAAAATCAAGCAAACTCTGCAATTTTTGCAAGAGCTTGCAAATTTTGGTAATTGCTGCAAATTTTCCACAGATTTTGGGCTTAGACGCGTCCTGTGACGTCATCGTAAAGCGCATTCAGTCAAAGAAAGGTTGTTTCTCAGTTTCAAAAATGGAATGAACCGCCTTGCGTTCTCATCATGACCGATTTACTAGAGCTGCATTGGACAAACGAACCGAAAGCGGAACTAATCCGCGCTACGCGGCGCAGACCGTTTATCTGCTCGGGCCGGAGCTGCGGACTGCTCTCGATCACGTGACACCATTATACACAGTGCTGGGAGATACAGTGAAGAAAGTAGTCGAATTCACCGCAGAATTCTTGTGAGAAGCATTCAAATTCGGCACAGAATTCTGTTAAAGCTACTGATATCAGAACAAACGCCACTGATGTGGAAACCAGGAAAAACATCTTTCAGTAAACACAAATCTCCACCATTCACCATGGATTTAACATAACTACAGGAACAACTTGTGGCAGAAATGGTCTAATGTCTTCAATTGTTTTTAAATACTTCACACAACTTTTCCCAGCACTTCAAAGCTTTAAGTAACCAAATTTTAAAAGTTATTTTTAATGTGATGACATTATTTGTTCATCCTTCATGTTGCCTCCATTTATAAAACTAAGTTTCATAATGTAGGAAAGCAAACACTTATTTAAAAATAAAAAGACATTAAATTACCACTATATGGCTGCAGAGACTTAGAGCCTTATTAGCCATTTCCACACCCTAATATATTTTTTTGTATTTATTAAATTATATTTAGACATTATGACATTTAATAAAAGTTAATTTTATCTGCATCTCAACTACCCAGACAGCACAAGTACATCTGTAAGACGTCTGCTAAAGATCTGGGAAACATCTGTTTTGTAATCTGATAAACGTCTCAGAAGCAGTTTTACATGCATTCTAATAAATCTCTATTTGACATCTGGCAGGAAACGTCTTGGAGACGTATTGCAGATGAACAAATACCCTAAAAAAATACATCTTGCATATGTAAATGCAGACATCAAATAGACATCTCTGAGATGTACATGTGCGATTAGGGTGAGTGCTTTACTGTCAGGTGCTGTGCCACCTTCTGTAGAACTTAATGGCACTTGTGCTGGTGTCCTCAAATATTAGTCTGGAGCCCTATGGTTCTCGAAGTCAGAAAAGTCATAACAATGTTAGAAGAATGTTGTCTGTGGTATATTTTCACTGCAAAACAAAAAGAAATGCCGCAAATATCACCGCAAATTTTGAGAAAAGCCGCAGCAAAATCAGTCATTTTAGGCCGCAAAAAACAGAAAAAAGTGCCGCGAAATCCTGGAGGGACTGAACAGGACTTTGTATAATAACTCAAATACTTTAGAAATGAAAATTGCTTCACCTTTTGTTTTTTTGGTAAATTATTACTATGAATTAGTTGAAAACACACTCAACTTCTAGATTAACTGCCCCCAATTGATTGGCATTAAATGCAACTTGTAGCTGAAATTAAACTTTAAATAAGGTGTTTCTAAAGTATCTTTAAATCTCATGTTATTGTTTTTCTTCCTAACCTCTATATATTTTATATTGTAACATTCATAATAAATTACACTTCCTTTTAATTTTGTAAGATAGTATTAATACTAGTTATATTGCTTAAATTTTTTTCCCTGCTATCTGCTGCTTATACTGCTTTTTTAAGGGGATTGTTTTGCTCTTTTTGTGATAACTGGCAACCCTTCACCTGCAGCTTTATTCAAGAGAGGGAAGAGTTAGTTACTAGAAAGGAGAGCAGTAGTATGCATACTGAACATCAGCTAGACAGCTACTGTTAGTGCTGAGTCTAGGAAGTTTAAACTATACACACCTTACATCATTTTGACTCCAGCGCGGTGAAGACTGACGCTGCTCGTGTCTTCTGCATCATCATAATGCGATCGGTTCATTTGAGCGTCAAGTTGAGACTAGAGAGAATCGCGGCGCTTCATTGCACAGAATGTGCGCTGTGAGACGCGTGTGCATTGCTTGACAGTGTTTACTTCCACCTGCCAGTGTTTTACTTTAGATATGCTTTCATTTCTGGCATTTGGAATGCAGTACGTATTAGATGCACAAACTCACATACTGACAGACTTTCACTGCGCTTTGTGTTTTTGTCCTGAAGCTCGATCGCAGCTGCGGTTAAACGCACTTGCTGCATCGAATACTTTTATGATAGGAAATTGATGTAAACACAGTGTGTTATGTTTTCAGAACAGGATAAAACATCTGATATGTGGAAATAGATCAGTGCATTAGTGTGAATGCAGCCTGTTAAAGCTGCCACTGTCTATGATCTCATCAGTAATAATCAAACAGCAATAATGCTGAGGGAAAAAGAAAAACCCGTAACTATGATTGTCTGTAAACTTTCAGATATTTAAAACACTCTCAGATACTGAATGTACTTTTTATCACTTGTAATTGTCTTTCCCCCCTTTATTACTTTATATTGGCTTGTATGTTTTGAAGCTATATTTAGTTGGTGAAATTCTTAACAATTGTTTTGATTTATTATTATTTTGTAATTATTTTAAAGAGTAGCCTGCTTATATAATTTAATAAAATTGCACAAAATAAGCTTGATAAAATGAATATCAAAATGTAGCCATGTGCCGTAATATTGAAAATTGAGACTCGTCATGGTGCATTGTGTAATCGAATAGAATCATTGACATGATAATCGTAATCGAATCGAATCATGAATCCAGTGACGATTCACACCCCTAATCGATGCGTCCCTTGATCTGGATCGAATGGTAAAACGTATCTCCGGTTCACAGGTTCTGTTTGCTGCGGACGCTCAAGCAGTGTCAGACGATAAAAGAGGCGCTGGTGTCCGCTGGGAAGGAGACAATCTGGCACAGAAGAAGCCGAGATGAGCCGGCGCATTACTGCAGCATCTGTGAGGTGAGTGCTGGACTCGACTGCAGAATAACTGACCGTTCTCATCTGAATCACGTTCTTGTGCTGCTTTGTTCCAGGTGGAGGTGTTTAACCTGCTCTTTGTGACGAGCGACAGTTACTCCAGGAAGTCCTTCGTGGTTCAGTGTCAGGATTGCGCGCGTAAGGGCAGCAATGAGCTCGATGGTTTCGTGGTGCTGGAGCAATACCGGATGGAGGACCTCATGCAGGTTTACGACCAGTTCTCATTAGTAAGTCTTTTATTTGACCAAATATGTCGTTCATATACCAGCATGTGTCCTTTTGCTCGTACAGCAGGCTAACTAGTGACGGTTCAAGCAGCGTTTGCAGGTTTAGTCACGGTTTGTGTTTGAATTGAGACATCACGTGACATCTGTGTGTCAGTCATGAAATGAGCTGCATGCAGGGTTGGAAAAGTCTTGCAATTTTAAAACCGCAATTTCCAGGTCAAGTTTTGGAAAAATTAAAAACCCCGAAAAGTCATGAAAATTTTTCACAAATCTCTTTAGAATAGAATTATGTTTAATCAGGTACTAAATTTCAGTGTGGGATTGTGCATATATCGCATAGTTTCACTCATTCCCGCTGCTTTCGAGTTTAAAATGAGGGTAAATCCTGCACACATTTATTAAATGTAGCATGTAGGTTATATGAGTAAGTAAATCCACACAGACTTCAGATCAGTGTTTTGAAACGGCGTGAGTGCTGCAGCTGTACCGCGTCTCCTCTCTTTCTCTCTTAGAGTGGCTTTTCATCGGCGTCTCGTCTGCAGAATGACGAGCCACTGCATGCTGCCATACCAGACTTTCACTCGCGTTTCCGGACAGATGACTGAACTAATCGGATCACTGTTGCATCGTCACCAAACATGTACCGTTTGCACCTCATTTCAAATACTTTAAGCCATTCAGTACTCGTGTGCTCCAGAGGCGTTTTTCTGTGCGCTCTGAAAGCACACCGCCTCGCAAGTATCATATGGGTGATTCTATAATTGGAGATACATTTGGCATTGCAGAAAGTTAAGAAAAAAACTTTTCACTAACAGATTTTTTTTTTTCCAGTATTTTATTGAAAACACATTTAATTTTAATAATTCAGTGCTTGCCAAACAAAAGTTACTTCCCTTTTTTTTTTTTTTTTTTTTTTTTTTACTTTTAATGAAAAACATTTGGTATTTATAGTATTGTTTGTCAACTCTGTTACGGACAAATTAGCCAATGTGTAAAAATAACAATAAATCATAACAGGAAAAATCTTTCTTGTTTCATTAGAGAAACAGTCCTTACATTCCATCACTTGAAACTGAGATATTTCACCTATGCATACCTTTAAAAATTAAAAAATACCTGTCTTCACAGAACCGTCCACTTGGAGCCAATATTTTTCATCTGAAAATGTATTATATACAATATCTAGTTAAAAAAAGAAATGTTGTTGAAATATTGTAAGGGTTCAAAAATAAATCAGTGTTTATTAGATTTTAAACTTTTTTTTTTTTTTTTTTTTTTTTTTTTTTTTTTGTGAAAATAGTTCATAAACAGAGTTGACCCTTTAAGTAACAGAATTGTAAAGTAACAGAATTGACAGAATTGTCCGATGGACTGTCAATTGTTACCGCATTGTTATTCTACCTTGGTAACAGAGTTTGACGGTAACATAATTGACAAATTTCTTCATTTTTTCCCAAAGACTCCACTTGCTAGCATAAATGCTAAGAGCACATGGCACTAATGAAATCATGATTAAAAGACTTTTAAATAACATAGTGTGATCAATGAAAAAATGTGTTTTCCTTTTGATATTGTGGTAACAGATTTGGCACTTTATAAAATAACTTGGTGTAAGAACTTTTTAGATTAAAATATTTTCTTAGAGAGAGCACAGTCTTTTCAGTGCTTCAGATCTTAACAGTGAGGGAAAGTGACATCACTTCCTGTATCATACATAGTTGTGGGAGATAATTCCACTAATTTAAAGGCAAAGTATGGTACGGTAACAGAGTTGACGCAAGATTTATGGACACATTTTTATAAGAAAAAGGTTTTTTTTTTTTTTTTTGTGTATAATTAGGTAAATGACTCTTTAGAGCATTTATAAATAAAATGAATGAAATATTACCAAAAGAAAAGTACAATAAAATATTTTGATTGCATAATGATACATGATGGAAAAAATGCACTGACTAATTCGGACAACAAGAAATCATGATTTTCAGCTATTTAAAACACTTTTTGCAAAAAAAATTATATTGTTATGGACTGTAACATCTTGTAATTCATAACAATGACTAACAGTATTAAAATAATTAAAAATATAACCATTTGAAAAAAGCAGAAAAAAAAAGAGTTCTGACACCAAATGTATCTCCAATTATAGAATCACCCATATATTGGGTTATTTTTCACAGCTCGTTGCACTTAAGCGGCCAAATACACACAAAATGTCAAAAAGGCCGTCCTGGCGAGTATCCTCGCACACAGTGGGTTTTGTCTTAATAAGTGAATGTAAACCGTTGAGAAAGAAAACACACGTGTGTCAGTATTGTGTCTTGTGACAGCAGCCTAATAAAGCTGCGCTGTCTGTCGTTAATGTTAAACAACAAAAGACAGAAAATCAATCACTGCTCTTGACTGAATAACTTTTGTAACTTTAATCTGTTTTTAATTGAGTTTATTCAATTTTATCACTTTTTTTTTTTTGTTTGTTTTTTTGTACCTGAATTCTACCGTTCTGAGTTTAACTCATAATATTGGTATTAAAAACAAATTACAATCTTCAGTGATATGTTCTCTGCGTGGAGTAACGTCTGGTGCAGTTGCAGCTTGTATTATTAGAACAAATAGAAAGCAAACAAGTAGCATTAGTAGTTATTTAATTTAGTTAGCATATGCTATGATACATTTGAACAGATTTTTATTCTTATTGTAAAATAATAGAACATTAGGGCATGAATATTTTCTCAAAAGTCATTAGAATTCAGAAAGAAAAGTCATGAATTCCGTAAAGTACCATGGAAAAGTCATGGAAATTTATTGGTAAAAATGTGTATAAACCCTGAGTATGAATAATGCTCTTCGCTCACCTTGTGTTTTGTAGGCTCCTGCTCTGCATTCGTCTTCATCTTGACATTAAGATGCCGTACATGTGGATAATATCGCATTACTGGAACTCTCTAAACGGACCATTTCTGATATTCAGGACCGTGGCGCTCGTCTCTCGCGTGGCTGGTGACCATCGGAGAGCTCGGGACCGTCGACTCAAGTGGCTGTGTGTGTGTCTATGCAACCTGTTTATAAACTGCAGCATGTGACTGTGGCCTGCAGGGGGCAGTAGTGAGCGAACTTCCTCTCTACACACCTCTTCCTGCTTCACATGACAAATTAATCACAAAAACTGGGGAGGAAATTGTGGGAAACTCGTTTTGTACATATTGTCTGTCACAACTGGCATCGTCACTTACAGACTACTGACTTGAGACGTTCTTTTTGTATTTTGTTAACATGCTGAAACCTGAAATCTCTTTTCCTTGTGTCTCAAGGGTTCGTGAAGGAGCGCTAGCCTAGCTTTTTATATGGTAGATAGCGATTTTACGACGACTTTGGATGGCAAAATCTACAAAAAAAAAATAAAAATTTGTAATGTGAAGAATTAGGTGATATATAATTTTTTACCGCTTTTGTTTTACCTGTCTAGTTCTTTTGACACCATGTTGGATATTTTGTTTCTTAGATAAGAAAAAGGAAAATATTGTGAAAAAAACATAAGCCAAGTCACAAAGAAAATGGGTTGCACATAGAGTGAGTAAAGTTTAAATTGTCTGTTTTTTTCCTTGTTTGTTTCTAATCCTGATGTACATTTACACTATTTATAAATGCATATTTATTGCTTGAAGATATTTGTGGATGGAATGCTGTTATTTTTCCCAGAGTACCTGCCATTAAATTTGAAGGAGTTTGGTCATTTAAACTACTCCTGCATTTTTCTATATAGAATTAAACTGCTTAGTAAGCATTGTACAGAAACTATAAAATTGTTTTATTGTTTGAAGAATGTTTTATGAGTTATTAAACAAGTTGTCAACATATGTGCCGACACGTGGAGATTCTTCTCTTGGCCTCCTCTTAAATCTGTATGACATTGCAATTTTTTTTTTTTATTGTATACAATGACAATTGTCAAGCGAGTGTTTTGAAATATCAGCTTATTTTAAAATGCTCGTTCCCTTTTAACGTTTCTTTGTTGTTGTTGTTGGACAAGACCTGCAGCCTTGCTAGAAGATTTGCAACAATTCACTATCACTGTATACAGTAATTAAGTCGCACTTGAGTAATATCTGTCCACACTCATGAGGTCCGTTACTATTAAACAGGCCTGTTGAAGCCTCCAGAAAGGTTCAAGTTCATCGACGTTCACTGACAAACATTTACAAATGGACTCATTGTTTACGTCTGACGTGCAGCATGTCAGCTCTTAACGAGTGTTCCTCATTTGCTCGGTGAAATTCACCTGTCTGGTGAGAAGACGTTCCTCCAGAAGTCTTGTGGTTCAGGAGCCACTTGAGGGTGGTTTGGTCTTCTGACGTGTGGTCAGTAATGACCTCTTGTTATGCAAGAATCTCGTCTTCGTTTCCCCCTTATTTGTACTTTTCACAATCTGTTGTTGTTTAATGGAAAGCTGAAGCTCATGAGTTTCCTCTAAAGTAACTGCAGTCAGCAGCTAGAGAACTGCATGCGCGTGTGTGTGTGTGTGTGTGTGTGAGATTGTGTCTTCGACACACTCTGGTATCATGTGAGTTGATAACATGTAATGCAGTTTATAAAGATGTTTCTTCTGTACCCGTTCAGGAGCTGCTGATGGACACTCAATGGTATATTCATATAATATTGTCTTTAAAAGGAATTGTTAGACAGTGACAAATGGCTCCTCAGACAGAGTGACCACGTTTAAGCTTTATTGGATCATTTAAAGACTGACATTGTGATAAACGTCTCCTGATTGAACACCTCCGTCGGTGTGAAGCATCTCTGAAACCCAGCAGACAATGTAGCTGTAATTTGACAAACACAGATGTCTACACTGTATGCCAGGTTCAGGACCGCATCAGTCTCGTCTCGCGCTCGTGTTGGTGGTTTTCCTCCACGAGTGGTTTTTGCTGTGGTGTTGTGAAGAGCTGCTCAATCACGGACTGACGGCCATCAGAGACCCAGTAGCCAGATGTAGCTGCTAGCGGAGACAGGACCTACACTGACCACTGAGCGAAAGATGGACGTCTGCGTCGCTCTGTTCCTGAGCTGCGGCCTAGACAGGAGGCAGATAACGGAGTTAACAAAACGGACATGATCTCATACACCATTGAAACCAATGTGTCGTCTGTCCAATGAAGGGAGACGAGTTCATGGAACATGTGTAACCGGTGGTTTGTTCAGCGCCAAAACAGGTGCATTAAACTCAGCCGATTGTATAATAGCCTGGAAGTGAGCATGACGGGCAGATGTGGCCAGGAAAATGAGTTCAAACAGACGGCGCAGCCTCAGGAGCCACCGATGGAAAGTTAAACAGGACTGGAAGTGTTCCAGATTAGGACTGCTGACTCATGTGTTTGCAGCAGGGTGCGAGACGTCACTCTGGAACCTGAGCTGCAGCTGGAGAGAAACACACTTCAGAGGAGAACCTCATCCTGCTGTCCTTCTCCTTCTGTCACACGACTGACGTGTGACGCTCTTTTTCCACTCGGCATCTCCTGTTTCCATGATGTCATGTGACACCAGTTTTCCATGATTTGGCAGGAGGAGTCCTGCTGTCCTTCACTAGGTCTGTTGTGATGATGCTGGACATCACTCGCCCGTCTCCTGCTCTCTAACGATCTCTGGAGATGAGAGAGGACGGAACGGGAGGTGTTTAAAGGGGTCATATGACCATGCTAAAAAAATAACATTATTTAGTGTATTTGGTGTAATGCAATGTGTTTATGTGGTTAAAGTTCAAAAAACACATTAGGACAAGACAACGGGAACCAGATGAGTCCTCTGCACAATCTGACTTTGTTGCAGCCTAGAATTAAACTGCTGGTCTCATCTGGCCAGAGGAGAACGGAACACTATTTCCCTGTTTAATACTGTAAAGCTGCTTTGACACAATCTGCATTGTAAAAAACGCTATATAAATAATGGAGACTTGACTTGATATTATTTTCCATATACTGTACACAGAGGTTGCGTTAACTGAAAATTTTCCGTCATTGACAGAATTTTTTTTTAGCAGTGACGGAAAAATTTGAAGGTCATCCGTCATTTTGACAGATTACACTGAGGGTGATCTATTGTAATTTGTAACTCTAATTCACACTCCTGTCCACTTGACGAGTGATTGGCGAGTGAGCTTCAGTGTGGCAGCAGAGCGCGGTATCATCAGCTCCAGAACAAAAATAAAACTCGCAATCTTTTCTATGCGTTTGAGGCGAGTATCCAGTTTAAGCTACAGCAACCTATCACCACATTAAAGAGCGCCAAAACAGTATTTATTGTTTGAATTTCCTAATAAAAGGGACAGAATTTGAAATCTGAGACTTTGTTTCATATCAAAAGTAATGAAGAACAAAGCTTACCCTATTGCGATTTATTGGAGGCGCACTATATGTACTATTCTTTCATCAATTGTAAACAGCATCGATTGGGGTTTAAGAATCGATATTGGTTCATATAAATGAGAATCTATTAAAATCGAGAAATCTTTTTTTTTTTTTTTTTTTAATAACCCAGCCATAGCATATTTAGTTGTTTTTAGTGGCTGTCACTGCCTGGTATGTTGAACATGAAAAGTGACACACAGTCTCTGTTCATCTGTTGTCATCATAAATAAATGAAGCCTATATACTTGAACTTACAGGACATTATTAAAAATGAAAATGTGAACAAAAATAAAAGCAATTAAATGTATTATAATTAAAATTTGAAAATTAAAATGGCGGTTAATAATAGATTGACGGAATTTTTACGACCCTCTCCGTCAAAATCTAATGCAACCTCTGACGTTATTGTTGCTTCTCTCTGCTCCGCCTTTCTGAAACGCGTCGATTTTTACGAAGCTCATCGTTCTGAAAAACGTAGTGTGCTCTGATTGGCCAGCTATCCAGTGCACTGTGATTGGCCAAATACCTCAAGCATGTGACTGAAATGTTATGCCCTTTACCATATTTGGAAACACAGTGTCTCCACGACAACAATACTACAGCTAGAATAAAAATTATGCATTCTTTGTGTAAATATTTGGGCGGTGTTATGCGTTTTAGGAAGGCATGGACCAGTCTTAACTTTTTTAAAGAATATCTCTTTGGCTTTGAGACTTTAGTCTTTGCAAATTTACGGATCTTATATATGCACAAACAGGCTGTAACACCCCAAAGACAAAGGAAAACTACATCATATGACCCCTTTAAGCTTTAGGTGAAGGAGGGTACGATCCCTCTCTTTCTTCAGTCGGCGTGTGACTCTTGAGCGCTAATATAGTTTGCTGGACAAATAGGGATCGAGACCTGATTGTTTTTCAAGAATAACCTTCTCTTCCAGCACATCTCTGGTCTTACAGGTGTGTTTTAACTGCTGATAAAAGCAGCTGTGTCACATTGTAAGGCGGTGTGTTGAGTTGTGGTGTCGTATTTCACTATAGACACAGAGACGTGGATCTGACCAATCAGAGCGCTCGCCCCAGCAGCCCATTCATAAAAGCATGTGTTACCCTTCAGCCACATGCGCTCCTCTTCGGCCGTCACCCCCCATTACACAGAGAACAAGGACAAACACAATGCGACATCTCAGACTCTTGCTGCTTCGTCTCTGAAACTCAGATCAAGCGCAGACGAACATATTAGGAAGATGTTTCTTTTAGCTGCTGTAACTGGACACCATTTCTTAGACGTTTTCACATCTTTTGGCATTTACTGAAGAGTCCAAATATTTCGGGTATCCCTCAATTAATATGAACACATTAATTATACGAGAATTAGTTGCTAATTTAAAATGGTTTCTAGATTGTAGAGTTTAGTATGTTCATGTCTTGATAGGATTGCTGAATAAGTTTCTCTTGATGGACAAACGCATGCGCGACAGATGATCGCAGAGATCCTTCAGGTGAACTTCTGCTGTGGAAGCTGAGGTCTTTGAATGGACCGGCGCTCTTTGTGTGTGTGTGTCTGTGTCTGTGTGTGTGTGTCTGTGTGTGTGTGTGTGTGTGTGTGTGTATGTGTGTGTATCTGTGTGTGTGTGTGTGTGTCTGTGTGTGTGTGCGTGTGTGTGTGTGCGTGTGTGTGTGTGTGTCTGTGTGTGTGTGTGTCTGTGTGTGTGTGTGTGTCTGTGTGTGTGTGTGTGTGTGTGTGTGTCTGTGTGTGTGTGTGTGTGTGTGTGTGTGTCTGTGTCTGTGTGTGTGTCTGTGTGTGTGTGTGTGTGTGTGTGTGTGTGTCTGTGTGTGTGTCTGTGTGTGTGTGTCTGTGTGTGTGTGCGTGTGTGTGCGCGTGTGTGTCTGTGTGTGTGTGTGTGTGTCTGTGTGTCTGTGTGTGTGTCTGTGTGTGTGCGCGTGTGTGTGTGTGTGTCTGTGTGTGTGTGTGTGTGTGTGTCTGTCTGTGTCTGTGTGTGTGCGCGTGTGTGTCTGTGTGTGTGTGTGTGTCTGTCTGTGTCTGTGTGTGTGCGCGTGTGTGTCTGTGTGTGTGTGTGTGTGTCTGTGTCTGTGTGTGTGCGCGTGTGTGTCTGTCTGTGTGTGTCTGTGTCTGTGTGTGTGTGTCTGTGTGTGTGTGTGTCTGTCTGTGTGTGTCTGTGTGTGTGTGTGTGTGTGTGTGTCTGTGTCTGTCTGTGTGTGTCTATCTGTGTGTGTGTGTGTGTGTGTGTGTGTGTTAAAGGTATCGGATGCTCTTTCTCGTCCATGAAGATGAGGCCTTTTTTCTGTTCCTGTTTTCACTTGGCTCTCGTTTCTCTTCTTCCCAGCTTTTCTCTTTCACTGTTTCTTGTCTGACCCCAAACCTGTTCCTCGCTGGCTATCTTGAGTCGGCAAAGAATTGCACAATCAAACGTGTGACATGAGATACCTGTTTGCTAACCTCCTGTTCTCCACTTCACATGTTCTTTCTCTTCGTTCCCAGTGAATCCGCTCCGGAGTGATGATGTCTGTCAGGAAAGCAGTGCTGGAATGAAAGCATGAAGAAGCAGGTTAAGGTTAGTCTTTGGCGTCTGTCTGGAGTTTAAAGAGTAATCTGCTTCAAAGGGCCGCCGGTGAGGCAGGTGCTGTCAGTGTCTCGTGTCTTTTGCTCTACATTAAATGCTTCACCACATTTTATCATATTTCTCTGTTTTTCCATCACAAAATCATCACAATAATGTGTCACAAGAAACACCGTATCTGCTTGGCACTATAAAACCATGATGACTTTGCAAAATGTAGCAGTACTCACATTCATCCAGAGGAAAACTCTCATCTGCCTTCATTATATCTCCACCTTTCTCTCTCTCTTTCGTTTCTCTTCTCCAGTTTCCCTTCATTCCTGTCCTGATCTGTTCTTCTCTGGCTGTAATCGAGTTGCCGGTCCGCCTCTTTAAAGAGAGGCGGGAGCTCAGGTGGGCGGCGCCTCTTCCTTCTGACCTATCGCATCAGAGGGGCGGGGCTTACTGTGGCTTTTTCTGAATGAGAAGGTCAGAGGCGCCATTCATTGAG
>CM077236.1:36018199-36045699 GCA_039654775.1 Spinibarbus caldwelli
TGCTCTCGCTTTATTCATCCCAACAAACTACTGACATGCAGAGAAGAGGAGAAACAATGTTCAGAATTCACCTCGCTGACACGAGCCGCCGGTTCACATCGGCCGGAGACCGAATCTGTCCCTCTGCTGGTGCGGTCTGTGAGGCTCAGAGCCGTTTTCACTGCTTTCACAGCTCAGAGGTGCTGCTGTGCTGAGTGGGAGGCTTGTCGTCTCGTGCCTTTGTCATGCCGTGACCTTGATTGGCAGGAAGCTTCAGAATCTCAAAGATTCCGGCAGAAACCATGGCAACCCGAGTAGAGTAAATGATGAGATGCAGCTCAGGAGGACAAATGCTAGTCCAGAACCCGTCCAGACCCAGTGCTAGGCTTCCTTCAGAGCGGTCGCGTCCATCGCCATCACTGATCCCAAAAGAAAGCTCTAGGGCTCATGAGCATCAGTGCTAGAAACGTGCAATTTGGAGCGAATCGGGTCAGAAAAGAGCGGCTTGGGAACTTTCCCTGCCGTCGCTCAGAACCGCAAGTCCATTTGGAGAAGCTCGGCCTCTTTGTCGCCAGGCAACTGCTTACTGATACAAACGTGTTTACAGAGATTCCCCATCGTTATGTTTCTAAATGTCAGATCTGGTGACAGCCCAAATTCAGCATGACACTGATCAGATCCTGACAGTCAGCTGTAACCGCTCTGGAGCAATTTAGTGTCTGTATGACTCGCCTATTGCTGATTGTACAAGAACTTTTCTGGTGTGTTTTCACCTCAAGGTTACTGGCTTGAGTGCAGCAGCGAGCGTCTCTCTGGGGCTGGAGTGTGTGGGCTGTGAGGAGACTGACCATAATGGAGGCATTGACACCATTCTCTCACTTTCACTGTTCTTTCTCAAGTCACAGTGTTTGTGAGTTTCGCCTGTGCTGCAGCAGCTGCATCTGCATCTCTTCTTCTGACTCACGCACGAGTGGGCCACACACCTCCTCACACCACGCGCCTCCTCACACCGCACACCTCCTCACGCTGCGCACCTCCTCCCACCATGCACCTCCTCTCACCGCGCACCTCTTCACACCACACACCTCCTCACATCACACACCTCCTCACGCCACACACCTACTCATGCCGCGCACCTCCTCACTGCTCACCTCCTCACACCACGCACCTCCTCACGCCACACACCTCCTCACGCTGCTCACCTCCTCACGCCACACACCTCCTCACGCTGCACACCTCCTCACGCCACACACCTACTCACGCCACACACCTACTCACGCCGCACACCTCCTCACGTTGCTCACCTCCTCACACCACACACCTCCTCACTGCTCACCTCCTCACACCACACACCTCCTCACGCCGCTCACCTCCTCACGCCACGCACCTCCTCACGCCACGCACTTCCTCACTGCTCACCTCCTCCCACCACGCACCTCCTCACGCCACTCACCTCCTCACGCCACGCACCTCCTCACGCCGCGCACCTTCTCAGGCCACGCACCTCCTCACGCTGCACACCTCCTCACGCCACGCACTTCCTCACCGCTCACCTCCTCCCACCACGCACTTCTTCACGCCACTCACCTCCTCCCACCATGCACCTCCTCACGCCGCTCACCTCCTCACACCACGCACCTCCTCACACCACGCACCTCCTCACGCCACATACCTCCTCACACCACGCACCTCCTCACGCCACACACCTCCTCACACCACGCACCTCCTCACGCCACACACCTCCTCACGCTGCTCACCTCCTCACACCACACACCTCCTCATGCTGCTCACCTCCTCACACCACGCACCTCCTCACGCCACACACCTCCTCACACCACGCACCTCCTCACGCCACACACCTCCTCACACCACGCACCTCCTCACGCCACACACCTCCTCACGCTGCTCACCTCCTCACGCCACACACCTCCTCATGCTGCTCACCTCCTCACACCACGCACCTTCTCACACCACGCACCTCCTCACGCCATGCACCTCCTCACTGCCCACCTCCTCACGCCGCACACCTCCTCACACCACGCACCTCCTCACACCACGTATTGTGCGTTTGTTGTTCCTTCACTTCTTCAGAGATTTCAGGCTTAACCCACATCACAAGAAGCACAAATGTCATTTCCTGGTAGCCTTTATTTGTTACCGTGGAGCACAATCCATCTGTTGTGTCTGTTCAAGTTTACAGGTAATAAACCACTACTGGATTGAGTAATGTGGGGCCAGAGCCCTAAAACCCCCTCAAGACCCGACTGAGACCAGCGGCTGCCCTGGAGCAGTGATCACTTATCAGTGAATGACAGATGTAAAGAGCTTACAGTGAACACTAGATCATTTCATAGTTCAATCATTTTAAAAACAAGAATCTGAATGCTCATCTCTCGCTCTCGATGTGCCTCAGCCTTCTGCTGCGATAGGAATCGATAAACACTCGTATATACGCTGACATGCCCCGCTAAATTGATTTGTTTATTTTTACTGGCAGTAGAGTGACCTCATGAAGGATCAGCTGTTGCACCTTGGGATTGCTGTGTTTTTAGTTTTGTATGTTAAACGAATGGAGGCTGAGAGCGGTTTGAGCCAGAACTTTTGCCAGGAACGGTGCTGTTGCCATGGCAACAAATGGAGTGCTTAAGCAGAGAGAGCTTGAAGAGTTCTTCACTAACCTATCCAGAACCAGGTCCTGTGTGTGTGTGTGTTTGTGTGTTAGTTGCAGTTTGGGTCCAAATGTGTTTCCAGTTAAATCTGACCTAACCCCCTCCAGGGACATTTGTGGACGTCTTCAGTTGGAACATTAAAAATGCAGAAAGTTAGTGTTTGTTTTCGCTTGTGGTGTGTCTTCATTTAGATAGGTGTGTGTGTGTGTGTATATATGTGTGTGTGTCTGTCATTAATTAGCAGTGTGAAATGAGTGTGGGCAGTTAATTGTGTGTTAGGGAGGTCGCGTCGGCGCTCAGTGTTGAGTTGGGTTGTAATGCGCTCTGACACACATCTGGATTGTTTGTTTAGACTAATTGGACAAAAAAAAAAAACATCCTCAGTTGAGCTGATCTGGAGAGAGTAATTTGACTGATTGTTCATCATTTGTTGTTTGTCATTTAATTTCAGCGGTGAGCTCTGATGCCTTTGAGTGGCTCTTTCTTCACCTTTTCGGAAACTTTAGCCGATATTGAGTTCTGAGAAAGATCTTGATGATGAAGTAATGCAGAAAGTTTCCTGTAAGGGGTAGGTTTAGGTGTAGGGTTGGTGTAGGGCGATAGAAAATACAGTTTGTACAGTATAAAAACCATTATACCTATGGAGAGTCCCTACAATTCACAAAAACAAACGTGTGTGTGTGTGTATAAAAGTGTTTGTATAATGACATGGGTATGACAAATGTATCACAACGTGAAGGTGGTTTATGAGGAGACTTTTTGTGTCCCTGTAATACAAAAGACTTATAAATCATAGTTTTTTTTTTTTTTTTTGAAAATCTAAAAATGCAGAAAGTTTCCTGTAAGGGGTAGGTTTAGGTGTAAATACAGTTTGTATAGTATAAAACCATTACGCCTATGGAGAGTCCCCATAAACCTTAAAAACCAACGTATGTGTGTGTGTATGAGTGTGTGAGAGACAGTATGAGTGTGTCACTTGCTTTAATTTCATTTTCAGCGTCAATTTTATTTGTCTAATGCCACTGGCTGCATGTCAAGTGAATGCACATCAACACACAGCTAATATGGGCTGTAAGTTAAATACATGCATATTCTGTTTAGTTGTTTTTAGGTTTGTTTGCAGTAGCTGTTCTAAATGAACTGTTAATGATCTGTCAATCTTTGCAACTCACAGGTGTTACAGTTTCAAGCTCCAGTGTTTCATAATTTTGGTCTATAGAATCTTTGACTCTTCTTACAGATGGTGGAGATACTTTCAGAGTCCTGACGTTTCTGGGTTTTTTGACATGAACGTGCGTTTGTTCATTGTTTCCAGACGAGGGCAGCAGAGTTTTTCCAGAGTTTTTGCTTGTCATGCGATACACAGCAGCCACGATAGCACTGTATAACTGATATAGGCTTATGTTTTTTTTTTCTTTTTTTTTCTTTTTATTCGAAATATTTCCAAACGTGTTAACTATATCAGGAAATATCTCGATTCTCAAATATGTGTAAGTAAATGCGTTTTCACCTTTATAGATTCTGTTATTTGATCAATAAATGGTGATGGGCAAAGTATACTAATAGTGTAATCTATTAACTACACATAAAATTTATACTTTATACTTAAGTACCAGATATGGGTGTCATGCCATTAAATATTTTTAATGACTTTGTATTTAATGTGAATTTAATAATATTTTAAGTTACTAATTATAACACTTTCATTTTACAGAGAGCAAAGAACATTTACATTATCAAAGAATATTTTCATTCAGTCTAGCCGGAGTTCAGGCACTCTCAAAAACTCCCATTAAAATCACTGAAGCTGTTTACACTGTGAAATGAATATCTTAACTTACATTCGTAAGCACATCTGCACTTTGTTGTTTCTGATGAGAGAATTAGCCAGATAATTCAGTCAGCGAACTAGTGAACAAACCACCGCGTTTCAGCGATGACTCATCTGAACGTCTCTGATTGGCCATTGCATTCATAAGCTCAACAGAATTGTGTGTGATTGGTTATAATGCAGCGCTGTACAAACGCGTCTGTCTCTAGCTCAGCGCCAGCGAACGCAGATTTGAATTTAGCGATCTGAACGCTCTAATCACATCGGTGATTTTATATCAATTATATATAAAAAAAATATTATTTGGCTATTTTTTTTTTTTTTTGGAAGCTGCATTCAAAATCCACTTGGCTCAGAAATCTGAGGGGGCAGTGTCCTCACTTTGAATGGGCATGACGCCTCTGGTCTCTTTATTGACATGTTTATTGTTGTTAATCCATCATTTGAGTCCATGTAAACCCTGGTTAGAAAAGAGAAAACGATGAAGCCTGCCAGTGGCGGAGTGATGAAGATGTGACGCATCCACTTTAGTTTGAAGTGATTATGACTGAATCACATTATTATTATTATTATGATGAACCCTAACAGCAGTCAGGAGAATCTGCATCTGTCTGTCAGGAAAGTCATTTAGACAGGTTTCACAGCTTCTTCAGTCATTATCCTGTTGTTTTTAAATTGTATATATTGCTTTAAGGAATCATGTTTCAGCCGTTACCTGTTCAGGTGTTTTAACTGTTTATTGATATGATTTTGAAGTTCTGTGTCTTCGTACATTTATGAAGAACAGTAACTTCATCCACCGAGAGTCCTGCAGCCGCGACGTCAAAAGCCAGAAGACTACTCCACAGGTTCCTCTGGATCTTCTTATGGGTTTTTATAATGGGTTTTTCAGTTTTCGAGTAAAACAAGGTCTGTGGTAAATATAAATGGACTATATTTAGTATTAATATATTAATATATGTCGTTCTCTAGGGCATCAAATTATACATCCGTAAAGAAATGTTAATTTTTAAAAAATGTATGTTTGTAATAAGTGACTTTGGAGTGTGTGTGTGTGTGTGCAGTTTTACCACAAACCTTATTTTAATAAGAAAATCTCAAGGGAACGAATGAATCTTCTGGTGTTTGACGGCATGGCTGCACCGCTCTGTTTGGTGAAATGTTTTGCATAGTTTTTATTTGTGTTTTGAAGTTTCACACACATTCTGTTCTTCTGCATTTGTTTTAACCCATATAAAGTTATTTATAAACCCATATGAAGTTATTTCGGAAGTTATAAAGTTAGTTGAATTATCGTTCTACGTGTCTGTAATCAGAGCTCAGTAGTAACTGATTACATGTAATCTGGATTACGTAATCAGATTCCAAAAATTAAGTACTTGTAATTAGAGTAAGTTACATTTTAAAATACTCGTAATCAGACTACAGTTACTTTTTATGGATTACATATTATCCACACAATAGAAATAAATGATTCATAATTCAATGATTCTCCCTAATTTTTATTTTTCATCTTTTAAATTTTCCTTTCTAAAACAGCCTAGCGATTATATACATTAAGAAAGTCCAGTTTTGTGGACATTCAGACATAGACTAGTCATTGGTCAGGTGGTGACACAGCATTTGACCACTGGATTTACAAAAATCATTTTAGGTTTATGAAGGGTTTCAACATTGCATCAAGTACTGATGAACACATTCATTTTCATTTGAATTATCACTCTGTAGGATTTTTAACCACGTATTATTGTTTTTGGTAGGCTTTTGTCTTTCAAACTCATTAAAATGCACATTAACATTGTAATACAGGTATTCTAAAACTTTTTGTCATTTAAACCTTATTCACCAAATATATTTACTTTTTAAAATATTTAAACAATAACATATCACATTTGCATGTTCACGGTTTCTTTGATGTTAGGGGTTAAAGCAAAAAAAAAAATATATATCTTTTGAGTGAAAATTTTTCCTCGGCCAAACCCCATTCCACAGCCATCCCTGTCACACACCCAGTTTAAGAGCCGTGTTTTTCTTCTTGTAATTAGGAGCGCTTGTCCTCCTAATTTAAAAAATTCAGGAGCACCTTCTTATCAATAATAAAAAATTCTGATCAAAAATTAGCCTTCTTAATACGAGGTGACATTTGACTCAAAGTGATTTACAGGGGCTTTTTCTTTTTACCTTTGTAAATGCAGTTTTCTAATTTTATTAAGTTTCCTCTAGGATTTATTCCAGCTGTGGTGGCAGGACTATTTCCCATGGACCACGTCCCCTCCCCACCCAAGAATCACCTGCACTCAGAATTGAATTTATTTTAACTAAAAAAGACAAGTATGTCTTTGAATAATTTAGTAAATAATAAAATAAGAACAAATAAATGAATGACAATCAATAGCACAAACAAAAATAATAAGATACAAATTAAATTATCAGTACTTGAATTTTTTCAGTTAGGTCTAACTATAATCTATTCAACTGTAAAATAACACTGGATAGTCTTCACTGTATAATGAAAGACAGCAGCAGGTTTATTTAGGCTGCTGCCTCTTTAAGACCTCATGCACGGATCTAATATGTTACACATGGCTCTATGATTACTTTTTTTTTTTAGGAGCTTTGTCCTCCTAATTTAATTAGGAGCACCTTCTGATCAATAATCAAAAATTCTAATCAAAAATTAGCCTTCCTAATACAAGGTGACATTTGACTCCTTAAAGTGACTTACAGGGGCATTTTCTTTTTTGCAATTGCATCATTTTCATCTGTAAAATTCAAAAATGTATCTTTATAAGCTTTTTAAAATTCTATTTAAAAAAATATAATAAGAAGTAGAATAAGACAAATGTTACCAATTATATGAATTTAGTATTAATAAAAAATTAATTTGTACTTCAGAGGTGGCACAGAAGAACACAAAAGTGGCTTGTAGGTACATTTTCAGACGTTTAATGAGGCTCAGAGGCGGCATGAGTGCAATTCAATTAATAAATTCATGTGGAGATTAATGTTTTACATATACATTTTTGAATACAGAACTATTAAATGATTTAAATAACTGAAATTATACAGTAGCCCCTCAACTGAAACCGCCAGCAGGTGGCGGTAAGTCACTGATTTTATCACTGAATCATTCATTCAATTGATTCGTTCGAACGGCTGATTCATTCAGGAATGAAGCAAGTGACTGTCTTTATGAATGGGGAATTGTGAATCACTGACTCACTAGATTCGTTCAAAAACGCACTTTCATTCATGAATCTGATGATTCACCGCTGTGTTTGCTTTTAGATCTGCGCTGCAGCTCAGCTGTTACTTTATTTGGAACTATTTTCGTTGATGATATAGAGTAAAATCATGCAGTACTTGTTTATTGATCTGTTGTATTAAATCAATATCACATTGGCAAACTCTCTTAATAATTAAAAGCTGTCACTCTCTTTATCGTGATCTGTGGGCACACAGAAAATGAGAGCGCGCGAGTGAGTTCAAGACTAATAAAGCAGGTGCAAATGTGATACACTCCGTCTGAACCTGCGGGAATGAGTAGAATTATTATTAACAGCCGCAATCCCGCACCGAAATTCAAGTTGTGCTCCGTGTTCTCTGATAATAACCCGACTGTGAATGATGAGAGCAGTGTTACTGTGTTGTCATTGAGGAGCTGCAGCGTGGCGGGGATGATTTTGGTGTGCTGGCAGAACAACAACAACAACAACGAGCTACATGTTTCTTTTCCCCTCATTTTTTTTCCAATTGACAGAAATCCGTCGTTAATCCCTGATAACTTTTAAAATGGAGTGAACACGGATCAGTTTTTCAGTGAGTGTGAATATAAACCCAGAGTGGATCCGGAGCGCTGAGAGCGGAGAGAGGAACCTGCTTCAGCTCCACTCCAGGCTTTGATCAGCAGCCTGAATACACCTCGGCTTTCCTTAATTTAAGGCCTGTTCAAACTAAAATTAAGACATTTATTACACTATTTGAGAAATGTAAGCCTATTTACGGCCTTAAAATTATGAAAAGTGAATTTAAGACATTAAAGACAGGCGGGAACCCTGCAAATGACGGAAATCCGTCGTAGACTCGCTGCAATCTAAAATTTTTCGTAGCGACGGAGAACTTTAATCCCTGTGATTAATGGTCACATGGCATGCAGGTAAATAAAAATATTTAATGTTTTTTAGTAAGTGTTTTATTTTAATTGTTATTTTAAAACAAAGACTATAGAAATACAAAGACTTCTAAATGGGAGAAACTGCAACACAGTATGGCGGAATAGTCCCACCTTCTAAATGAATGAGCCAAATTTTTCATAGAAACCTGAGGCTAGACCAGCTAATGTGCATACGCAGTCATAAGTATATGACTGCGCATGCGGATTGGCTGGTCTAACCTGAAAAAAAAAAAAGATTTTTAAATGCTATTTGAACATAAGAAACAACATTCATGGGGCAATTAATGTCAGATTTTTGTTGCTGATTTGACTTGATTTGACTGTGAGTTCAGCAGTTTTTGAGATTTTGAGATTCCCCCATTCATTAAGAGGACTTGGTCTTATATGAGCTGCCCGGAGGTGTTGCAAATATGGCCGCTGAGTGAAGAGACTTTCCTTGAAAGGGACTTTGTTTTAAAATGATTTATTTTAATTTTTTATGATTTAATGAATTGTTAGCTTTTCATTAAACTCACAAACCCCCTGCAGTTCCTTTACAAACCCTAGTTTGGGAAGCCTTGATGTAATATAATGTTTAATGCACTTTATGTTGTAAATTACAATGAATGGAACACATTTTTTTTACATAATTATGGTACAAGATAATTCTATTTGAATCAATGAAATAAACGAGTTGTCAAAAGTAATCTAAAAGTAATCTGATTATATTACATAAAATGTGTAATGTAACGGATTACGTTACTGACTACAATTTTTGTCATGTAGTCAGGAATCAGTAATGGATTACAATTTGTAAGTAATCTACCCAGCTCTGTCTGTAATGCATCTATGACAATCATCTCAAATCTTTTTTGTTTGCAGGGCACAAGAATGAAGTCTACATCACGAGAACAGCAGTGCCGCACGAAAACAGACGGAACTGATACAAATCTGCAGCATCTTTTATTTCCATGATCATTCTGAAAAACTTTTTTTTTTTTTTTTTTAATGGACCTTTAAATATGTGTGTATCATGTGATCACTTGAACATAGTTTTTAAAATCCTCACACTGATCCTCAGTGTCAGCTGTGTCACGTCTGTTTAGTTTCCTACTTCGTTCACATCAGCCCTGTGTGTTTCTGCTCTTTATCGTCACACACCGAAGCGCTTTAAAAAACCTACATTAAACCTCAAAAAACATACATTAAACACTTCTCTTATAGAAAACTACAGACCTGTCTCTCTCCTTCCATTCATTGCAAAAACACTCGAACGAGTTGTCTTCAACCAGGTCTCATTGTTTCTTTCACAGAACAACAAACTGGATGCTAAACAGTCAGGTTTCAGGAGTGGCCATTCAACTGAGACTGCGCTACTCTCAGGCACTGAAGCCCTGCGAATTGCAAAAGCAGACTCCAAATCATCAGTCCTCATTCTGCTGGATCTATCTGCTGCGTTTGACACTGTTAATCATCAGATCCTCCTGTCCACCCTCTCATCACTGGGCATCACTGGGATTCCTCTTCGCTGGTTTGGACTGGGTAGGGGAGGTATCCAAAGCACATCAACTGGTCACTGGGGTTCCTCAGGGATCGGTTCTTGGACCCCTCCTCTTCTCCACATACACTACATCACTGGGTCCCATCATACAGGCACATGGCTTCTCCTACCATTGCTACGCTGATGACACACAGCTCTATCCTTCTTTTCAACCAGATGATCCAACAGTAGCTGCACGGATCTCAGGCTGCCTGGCGGACATCTCGGAATGGATGAAAGAACATTTACATTTACATTTATGCATTTAGCAGACACTTTTATCCAAAGCGACTTACAGTGCATTCAGGCTATACATTTTTTTATCAGTATGTGTTCCCTGGGAATTGAACCCACGACCTTTTGTGCTGCTAACGCAATGCTCTACCACTGAGCCACAGGAAAATCAGCTACAGCTCAATTACCCCATCAACTTCAGTCAGAAATCTTGGTGTAATCTTTGATGACCAGTTGACCTTCAAAGAGCACATTGCAAAGACTGCTCAATCTTGCAGGTTTGCATTACACAACATCAGAAAGATCAGGCCCTTTCTGACAGAGCATGCTGCACAACTTCTTGTCCAGGCCCTTGTCATTTCTAGGCTGGACTACTGCAATGCTCTTCTGGCTGGACTTCCATCAAACACAATCAAACCTCTACAAATGATTCAGAATGCAGCGGCACAACGTCTTCAATGAACCCAAAAGACCCCATGTTACACCTCTCTTTATCTCCTTGCACTGGCTACCAGTTGCAACTCGCATCAAGTTCAAGACACTGATGCTTGCATATAGAACAACCACAGGCTCAGCACCCGCCTACTTCCACTCACTATTACAAATCTACAGCCCCTCCAGAAGTCTGAGATCTGCTAGTGAGCGACGCCTCGTGGTACCATCACAGAGAGGCTCAAAATCACTCTCCAGAACATTCTCATTCACTGCTCCTGGCTGGTGGAATGATCTTCCCACCCCTATCCGGAACGCTGGATCCCTATCAATCTTCAAACAACAACTGAAAACTCATCTCTTTCAGCACTACTTGACTTCATCCTAAACTTTATAAAAAAAAATAAAAAACTTTCTCTTTATTTATTCCTTCCCTTGCTAGCTTGTACTTATTTGAACAATGCCTGAGACTTGTTGTTATGAGCACTTCCTCTGTCTGATTGCCTCTTCAAGATGAATCACTTTATGTATTCCCCAACTGCAAGTCGCTTTGGATAAAAGCGTCTGCAAAATGACTAAATGTAATGTAAATGTAATGCTGTCTCACATCATGTGTGTTTACATACCGTCCTGTGTATGTAACGGAAGCATAATCAGAGACGGAGGTAAAATGAACCAAACAGGTATTTATTGAACTATATGGATACTATATGGATCTCGTAGAACTCAGGAGATTCTGATCTTTGTTGATGATTCCGTGACAAGTTGTATATTACAGTAATAATAATAACAGGCATCTAAAAATGTGGTTCACATGATTTACACGTGAGATGGAGGTTCTGCTTTAGGGGCTTTTGTGTCTTTGGTGTCTAATGCTTTCATTTGATTGATTGATGTGACGGAGGTACATTCATCAGCACAGATCTGATTATGGCCTTATTTCGTGAAATCATTCACAGAACCCACGGATGTATGATTGTGAAGACCTGCATTCACATTCCAGCAGATTAAAACTCAATTAGATGCCAAACTAGAACAGGGTTTAACGTAAACCCTACAACACATTTGTCAATCAGTTGAACTGAACTCAAGACTTTTGTAATCTGACTCCATTTTGTTACCTCTAATTTAGGTTAATATGCTAATTATTATAGATCATTCATAGGATCATTTATCTAAACATTTGATTATTCTCTTTAACTCTTTAATCTTCTTAATCTTATTCCTATAACACTTTGAGTCTCATACTGGCCAGTACACAAATCTCATACTCACAAACTCATCAGTCTTGGTCATTAGACAGAGGCGATTGACTAATATTCTAGACTGGCCGTGCCATACTTTGCTCATTATAAAACATATTATCTGACTACAGAATCACACTGATCTAAGATTTCCTTAAGTACTCCGACCAAGACAAACATCTTCCAAATGGAGACAGGAACTAACAATTGGAGTTAGCATTGATCAAGTAGAGTTTACACCTTTTAAAGGACAGATGGTAATTTGCATAAAAGACACTGGGAAATGGCACACCATCTACAGTAAGCAAATTATCTCTAAACTCTTAGGATCTGTATTCCCTTTCAGTCTACTTCTTGTAAGATTGAGACCATTGGAGCAGTCGCCCTAAGAAAATTCAAATGATACCAAACATGACTGTGAATATCACTTGCATTCATGTAGAACCCTACCCTAACCCAACCCTATATAATGCTTTTGACCATTCTGAGTGCGCTGAGTGAAGGGAGATGTTGCGAGGAAGGGGGTGGAAACGATTGGTGAGAAAGGACTTTTCTTCTCTCAGTGAGATGTCGAAACGAATGTCTGTATCTTAATACGCTGTCCATATCTCAGAAGATCAAAGTGTCTGAGGTTCTTCAGGTCTTACACTGTTGCCTATTAAACCTTTAATTTCATGGCATGTTTAGTCTGAAATTACAGCCTCAACTAGACTAATGAGGTCATTCACAGAATCGATTGAGCAAATGAATATACCTGAGCTCATGAATCAGACCACTGACATTTTACTGAGTTTCAGCCAGTAAAATCAAAGTCCTCTAAATAAGCCCAGTCAAAAATAAATAAATGAAATCAATAGACAAATAAAATTAAAAAACAATTAAAAAAATATCATTTAAAAAAAAAATCAATTTGATAAAAAAAAATAAATAAAAAAATTAGCTAAAGCAACACAATTTGTGACCATTGTTACAGCTTTATTTCATTTAAATGTGTAAATGAAGGTTAACATCTGTTTGTGTTGAGGAGCATGCTCCGCTTGTCACGCTGAACCTGCGTCGTGTTGCAGCTGATGAATTATGATTTCCTTTGTTTCTCCATCTACAACTTTATTCAAAATTGACAAAGTTGTGGGACTTTTAGAATTTAGTGAAGTGTGTGAATAAAATAACACTAAAACAAACCATGCGTATTAAAGTTTTTATTTTTTATTTTTTTGCAGATGGAAACAATTGAAACGCTTTGGATTAATTTTTTTATTTTATTTCAATAACGGTCATAGACATACTGTTTCTCTCTAAAATCAGCATGTAGCACTTTCACCAAAAAAAAAACCCAAAAAAAACAACGGAAAATCACTGTCCATCAATCAAGTGCGTTTAGCAGGTTAGTTCCACAGACAGAGCTGATTGTTATATACTCCTAAACTGTCATTAAAAAACAAGGTTTTGTTTATTTGAGACCAGCATGTGCTGCTTAGAAATATTACATCCATGCACACAGAACAGAGGTGAATGACAGATTTTCATATTCATATATTTAGGCTTCCTTTCATATACAAATCTGCTATGAACAAAACATGGAAGTACACAATCAGTCATCGTGACTGAATGGTTGAAAACCCATGAACATCATAAAGTGTTCATGTTTAAAGTACAAGGTACCAAATGTAACGCAAATAATGGAACTCAAATCCACTAGCATAAATAATAATAAGCAAAGTCAAGTGAAACGTACAAATACGCAAATATCTGAAATTTCAGGTCAAAAGAAAAGGGATGAAGTAAAACTGTACAAAACAGGAATGACTAATTAATTGCTAAAACTTCAAAAATAACCAGTAACTGAACTAAAAATTCTGAGAATTTTAACAGTTGACAAGAGTTGCCAAGTAAGACGAACTAACTGGATTCTTTTAGAGGTGAAGCTGTTGTGGCGAGATGAGGCTCAAGGTTCATTAGAGAAGGCAAATAAAATGAAGATTTCACATGCATATTTGTATTGATCTTGTAGGTACCGATCCCGCCTCATGCTTAGGGGTTTCAAACATTAGCAAGATGCAACTTCCTTTTTACAAGGTTTGTTTGGCTCAAGAGGAACACGAGCTGATTTGGTACACGGCTGTCTCTTGTCCGGTTCTTTCCCCATCCAGTGCACAAAACCTGTTCACATCCGCCCTGGTCTTGTGATCTGTGTCGAACGCCGTGGTTGAGAGGAAGGTGCAACACAAGATGCAAACTCATGCTTTGGTCAGACCTTCTGATCTCCGGTTCAGTCCGGGTGTAGTTTTTTTCCTGTAATGCACATGCCAGTCAATAAGCCTGCCTTCAGCTGCTGTATGTGTAGCTACACTGCATGACGTGGAGCCACTGTTACGCATCACTGCAGGTTCAGACCGTTTCTGCTGTATTTGTACAGCGCACTGGACAAAAAAACCAAACCAAAGGAGAGTCAGTCATCAGTGTTTAGGACTAAAGCGCAAACGCTGTCCAAGTAAACATGCTGAAAAGGTTTTCTCTTCTCCAAACAGTCGACCCACTGGAATTATGGGACATTACTGACTTAAGGCAAAGTTCCTCAGAATTGATTCGTAGTTCAAGCGGTCTCCAAGGCACTCCCTCTCTGAGAAACGTCTGTAAAGTGGCGCTGGCGAGTCAAACGCTGCAGTGCTCAAGGTGTGAAGTACTAAACAAACAGGGTTTCTGGAGCCTGATGGAGGGTTTGTTGGACCGCAGCTTTCCATTCGTCCCTGTGTCAGAACGATCTGGCTGACGTCTGCGACGAGGTGCACGCGTCGAGCCAATGGGACAGAAATCTCCAAAAACAAACATCTCAAGTGACTTCAGCTCGAGTGCGTTGCGTTGGGGCCACAGTGCTAGCGGGCTACAAGCGCTAACGTGGTGAGTTAGCCTTTGCCCTGACATCTCTCTCTGCTCACGAGGATCTCCGTCAGATGAGACCAAGGCAAACAGACGCAGAGACCCAGAAGAGCTCAGAGCTCTGGGAAAACGCTCATCCCCTACATCGGCGGCTCCTCTTCCATGGGTTCATCCTCCGTTCTGAGCAGAAACACAGCAAAGCTGCTCACACGACTGAACCAAAGGAAAGATGGAGCATAGAAAGGAGGGAAAGCGGCTGTACCTTTTCTCCATGACTGCGACAGATAAAGAAGCCATCGCCGTCACCGTCTCGTTCTCCTCAGAGTCGCCCCTCTGAGCTTCCAGCAGAGACAAAGCCGTGCTGGACGTGAACCGCTGGACAGAGCGCCAGTACTGACCTAAACACAGAGAACAGGACACACAATCAGCTCCACAGGACCCTTCCAGCGTCAGATCAGCTCGACTGACATCGTCCTTCAGTTTGTAAAACAAGACAAATTCAGAGAGTTCAGCACGGCGTCGATCACGGCTTTGATTCCCAGGGTTCTGAGAACATGTACAGCATATCTCGACCGCAAACTGTTCTGGATAATGGGGTCTGTACATAAAATAAAAAAATATTCACACAGAGAAGAGGTCAGTAAGTGATTCTATCACTCTAGCGCTAACGGTCAAACCGCATTTTAATGTTCGTTTTGCCCTGTAGACGTCCACTGTGAGACGTACTGAACCTGGAACAATATTTGACAGGAGTAAATGATTCTCCTTGAAAAGAAATGAAGATCTGAATGACTCACTGTGATTTTCTAGGACTTTCTCTATGGAGCTCACAGCGTTTTCGTTGGGTCTCTGCTTCAGGACGTCTGCAGAAAGCGGCTCTAGCTGTTCAACACACAAACACAAGCAATCAAACTCCACTCTATCTGTGACAAGAAGTCGCCTTATGCAAATGAAAACTTACAACGCAAAGGATGATGGGAACTGATTTACCTCTATCCCCAGCAGCGCTGAGACGCAGGCCTCTGATGCGTCACATATGGCCCTGAGGTCATGACCTCCCTCCAGCGCCAGCACCACTCGACCCCCGGCCAACCCCATCAGCTGTTTAGTCAGGTGGCCCAAACCTGTCACAACCACAGTGGTGGCTTTCACTGAAACCATCCAAATAACGAATACAGCCCAACACATGTGAGTTCATAGTAAAGAGGTGCCGCTTACATTTGGAGGTGAGTTTATATCCTCCCAATGGAGGAGGGTGTCCTTCCACAGCATCAAACCCTGCTGACACCAGCACCAGATCTGGAGCAAACTCATTAGCGATCGGCATAACCACCGTCCTGTGAGACACAAACCTTCACTTTTATGAACGAAGCTGGACTGCAGGTTATTTATGTGACAGACAGGCATTGTGCAGTTCCTGTGAATCTTCAGCCTGACAAAATACTACAGTTATTAAAAAATTGCCTGCATGTAATTTCTGAAACTATGGCTCCTTTTCTCTAGACATTACATACAAAATGCTAAACATTATGCATCTCTTGCAAAAGCAAACACGTTATTCAAGACTATTTTAACTCATATAAAAATGGTGCTTTTGCATAAAAGCTCTACACAAAAAAACCCCCGCAAAACATTGAATGCTTATCCATATACACACCAAACTGCACACGGATATGACAAATGTAAAACTACTATCTTGTGTCTTTTGCTTGTTCACTGTGCAGTGGAGTTTGTACATGTATGTGCAAAAATACACCGTATTTACCGTCTGTCTGCACAACTGATGAACTTTACAGTTATTAAACTGAACTGAATCAACACTGAACTATACAATCAATACAGACTGTTTCAAAGCAGCTTCAGTGATAAACAAGAAAACAGTGGTTCAGTGATGCAAACAAAAATCAATTCTGCTGTATGGTAGCTCTTAAAAGGAAACAAGTCATTATTCAGATGAAATCAGTTCATGTAAAATCCATCAATTACAGAATGAGTTTAATTCATCTATAAAGCAACTAGAGTTTTGATTTCTAAGTGATCGAATATATTTATACCATATTTACCTAAATATAAAAATGTTTTTTTCTTGGAAATGCATCTGAAAAAACGTGGTCATCTTATATTCAGGGTCTAGACTTTGACATGTCAATAATACACCCCCAACAACAGGTGGCGCCAAATACATGTAAAACGAGTGTTCCAAGAAATACGCATGTACTGTACTGTATGTGTGTTGTAATGTTAGAAGATCACGAGTGAAAACAAAAGAAAAAGAAAAGCTTACAGCTGCATGAGTCATGACTGTCATGTTAGTCTGATGGGAACAAACTTCCTCTGAAAGTGATTTTAAAACATAAGACAGTACCCAGATTTGAAGACTACAATGAGATTTCACTTGTACTGTTAATGACATTTTGGTAGGCTACTATGAGATGGATAGCCTAATTGTTATATAATTCAGATGGGCTACCTGTTATTTTTATGGTTTATCAAAAAGTGTATATTTTAAACTCTGATTGGTGGTACATTTTACCAATATTTACCATACTTTCAAAACAAAAATTTAAATAGGAAAAATATGCAATATGAAAATAATTTAAGAAAAAACAAGATTTGGTTTTCAAAAAGCCTTTTTCCAAAAGGTACATCTTGAAAGGGGGGGGGGGGGGGGGGGGCCTTATATTCGGGTCAATACGGTACTATAAAAATAAAACAAACTACAAACTCTACAAACAACACAATTCGTGTGTGTGTGTGTGTGAGAGAGAGTGAGTGTGTGTGTGTGTGTGTGTGTGTGTGAGAGAGAGTGAGAGTGTGTGTGTGTGTGTATGTGTGAGAGTGAGTGTGTGTGAGAGAGTGAGTGTGCGTGTGTGTGTGTGAGAGTGTGTTTGAGTGTGTGTGATCATGCACTTAAACTCTACATCACCTCCTGAAGTCTTAATGCATCCGTCACACTCACAAACAACTGATGAACAGATCTGAAGAGCAAATGAAGAGTGTTTGAGACTCTTTTACCTGAAGGCAGCGAGGTATTCTGCGTCTCCCATCGGTGGATCCAGTCCTCCAGTAAACGCCACGTTGACGTTGAAACCGACTCCCGGCCCACTGCCCACCTGTTCAGAGGAAGTGCTGCAGGAGTAAGGAAACAAACACCTTCCCACAATCCACTCACTCGTGACATTACCTCTTCAGGAGCGCCGCTGCCCGGGAAGAAATTGCCATCATCGTATCGATGAAGCGAAACGTACAGAACTCTGGGATCGTCGTAGAACGCTTGTTGAGTTCCATTGCCATGGTGAACATCCTAAAGGTGGTTTAACAATGATTAAATGCTAAACAGACAGAAAAGAAAATACAGAAGTGCCAAATAATTCATCAAAATTAAAATTAAAATTAACTTACCCAATCAACAATCAGAATTTTGCTGACATTGAGTCTTTGCTGTAGGAGTTTAGCTGCTATGGCAACAGAGTTAAAGTAACAGAAGCCCCTGTGATTGGATGAGAGCACCAATGTTACAGGAGTAAAAGAAGAAAGGACAGAAGGACACAAACACAGAGACGCGTCTCACATGGGCGTGCTCTCCTCTGCGTGGTGTCCCGGCGGCCGGACCACAGCGAAACCGTTCTGCAATGAAGCCAGAGACACACCGCTCTATGTCAATCAAATAATACAGACAGAAACACAGACACACAAAGAGGGAAAGACGATGGCAGATGGTGACCTTCAGCTCTCCTGATGCCACTTTGAAGACGAGTTCGACCACAGAACCGGCGGCCAGACGCGCTGCGCTCGACGAGTGAACTTCATTCCAGACCGTGTCACTGTCCACCTTCACAGACAGAGCAGAAACCGTCCTTACATGCACAAACGATGAAGAGATGGTTGAGACGGACTTTGTCTCTACTCACCCCAATACCGCCACACGGCAGCCTGACAAACATGGAGATGACAGAACCTGAGCCAGACAGAGAGAAGACGACTTATCAGAGATGCATTCACACCGCAGAGTCCGAGTAAATGATAAGGGCATCTTCGGTCTGGATTGTAAAAGTCTTACTGTCTAGTTTCTGCCGTAGTGGGTTGGTCCCGTACAACATGACATGAGCTTCAGAATGAACCGTCTGCAGTTCCTCTAATGTGGCTTTTCTCCCACGGATACACTGAAAATAAAGGGCAGAGAGATTGATTAGAGCATGAGAGCGCCCCCTGCTGACATATCATGAGAAGTGCTGAGGTAAATAAAACAACAGCAGCCTCCAAAACCCAACGCTCACCAGTGAAACTTAGCTCTATTATCAGGAAGCACAACTCGATGCACCGTTTGAATCAAACCTTAAGGACGACAATCTTCAACTATACATGAGTGATTCACACTAAACCACTCGAGAGAAATATGGGACTCCCGTGTGTTTCTCAGTGGAAAATTGAGCATCAGACGATTTTTTTTCCTGAATTTTGTGAAATATTTCTCACATTAAAATGGCAAAACAAAATCAATCATGTTTGAGTCACATGCAGAGTTTCAGTGATAGAGATCGATTCAGCCAATGCATCAGAAAGAAATAACTCCAGTATTTATGTCCCACCTCACACTGGCTGCGCAGGCCCGTCTCCTGCAGCCGAGACCAGATGCTCTGGATGCGTCCTGCGTGTTCGGGGTGCGTGTTGGTGTTTCCACACATGCACTGGTGCTTCTGCATGAGAGAGTCATACACCAGACCTAGAGAAAGAAACTTTAACTGGAGCGCTCATCCTTGTGAATTCTGTTTTGAGGTCACCGAGAGGACAGGTGTGACGCACCTGTGGTAAAATGGGGCTTGGAAGGCTGCTCCTGCGGGCTGATGAAGGAGGCGGACGCAGGAGATGACTGGGCTCTGGACAGAGGACGGTGCCCTGGGAAACTGACCGATGCACCGGACGCCTCCATGGACGCCTGGTAGTTTCTGAGCTGATGGATCCTCTGCTGCTCCAGTAGAAGGGCCTGCTGCTCACACACACACGCACACGCACATACACACGCACACTATAAGTGCTGTGCACTGACAACCACAAGAGGGCGATACAAACGCAGCATCTCTCTCACTGCTCGCCTTGAGCTCCAGGTGTCTCTCACCTGTTTGAAGAGCAGCTCTTGTTCCTCCTGTCTCTGCTCCTCTGTGATATCAGGAGGTTCCTGTTTAATGGGGAGGCCCATGGGAAGCATTTCCGTCTGTGTGGCATCCTGCTGCTCTCTGAGCTCTTCCTCCGTCTCTTCTGGGTGGCTCTGATGCTGCCGATCACCGGGTTTACTCAACATCTAATAGACATACAGAGAAAAGACCATAAATTATAATACATTTTTTCAGGGTACACTGTTGTTGCCAAAAACGTACGTTGAGTTCATTAGTCATTTCGCTGATGCTTTTATCCAAAACAACTCACATTGCATGTTATCATTCCCTGGGAATCAAACCCATGACCCTGGTGTTGTTAGCACCACGCTCTACTTTGTACCATTTAACACTTGCTTTCTTGAACCATATTCAGGTGTTTGCCTCATTTACATATACAAAACAGCTGCTCTTCATTCAGGATTGCAGGGACTGCAGGAAAGCAAGTCTTTTCTCAAACTCTGACTGAATGGACTTGCTTTGGTTCAAGCTAGAGCAACTGGGACTGATGTGAGATTAAATTTAATTGGATGCTTTTATTCAAAGTGACCTACAGTGCACTCAAGACGCCAAAGCCGAGCTGAAGTACCATCGTCACAGTTACGTCTATAGCAAGGCGGCAAACATCCGCTGGCCAGACACCAGAGGAACATTACTGACATCAGAGCCTCTTTTGTTGCCTCATCTTTGTCTTTTCTTCCAAACAAGTTTTTCTTTTTTTTCCCCTCCTTGAACGTGAGGAACTCCAGAGTGAGCAGCTCTCAGCCGGAGACCAGCTGCTGAAAGATTGATGTTCAGTGGTGTTTAAACACACAAAGACTCCAATCACACTCCAGTTCCTTATTCTGCACATGAGATCTCGTTCTAGCGATGCTGAAGAGCAGGAGTGCAAAGCTCACCTCCTGGAGGGCCGTAGTCCAGCAGAGTTTAGCTTCAACCCTAATTAAACACACCTGATCCAGCTAATCCAGTCCTTCAGGCTTATTTGAAAACTACATGGTACGTGTGTTGGAGCAGGACTGGAACTAAACTCTGCAGAAAACCGAGTTTTGCCCCCAAGCTGTAGAGCGAAACTGAACAATATAAAACCTTGACCTTACATGACCTCATCTGGAAACGTCTCATGAGGATCACTGAAGTTCAGCAGAACTCAAAACTCCAGAGTGTAAACTCAGCCCAGACCCTCAACTGTCATCGTATCATCATGTGCTGCTGAACTATCTGTTTCCTTGTAGCATTCACCATGAACCACATGAACCGTAACGGCAGAGAGAACAGACATTATTCCTGTCCACCTGAGAGTCGGTCTCTGCTACAGCTAGTTATTACATTCGTCTCATCTGTCATGGTAGGGTGAGAAGACTGATGTCTGACCTTGTTGATATGGAGCTGCTGGAAGTGCTGCTTGTGTTTCTCCAGGAACTGCTGGTGCTGTTGTTGAACCACGAGCTGCTGCAGCGCCTGTCCGCTCTGAGGCAGAGGAGCCGACTGTGTGCGGCCCAGCGTCCGGTGCTGATGCAGCTTCTGCAGCGACCCCGCTCCTGCAACACACACACACACACACTCCTCATGAGCACACTCCTACAACACACACACACACACACCTCATGAACACACTCCTGCAACACACACACACACTCCTCATGAGCACACTCCTGCAACACACACACACCTCATGAACACACTCCTGCAACACACACACACACACACTCCTTATGAACACACTCCTGCAACACACACACACACTCCTCATGAACACACTCCTGCAACACACACACACCTCATGAACACACTCCTGCAACACACACACACCTCATGAACACACTCCTGCAACACACACACTCCTCATGAGCACACTCCTGCAACACACACACACACACACCTCATGAACACACTCCTGCAACACACACACACACTCCTCATGAGCACACTCCTGCAACACACACACACACACACCTCATGAACACACTCCTGCAACACACACACACACTCCTCATGAGCACACTCCTGCAACACACACACACACACACACACACCTCATGAACACACTCCTGCAACACACACACTCCTTATGAACACACTCCTGCAACACACACACACTCCTCATGAACACACTCCTGCAACACACACTCCTGCAACACACCTCATGAACACACTCCTGCAACACACACACACACACACACACACCTCATGAACACACTCCTGCAACACACACACACACACACTCCTCATGAGCACACTCCTGCAACACACACACACACACACCTCATGAACACACTCCTGCAACACACACTCCTCATGAGCACACTCCTGCAACACACACACACACACACCCACTCCTCATGAACACACTCCTGCAACACACACACACACACTCCTCATGAACACGCTCCTGCAACACACACACACTCCTGCAACACACACACTCCTCATTTACTTCGAGAACGTAATTTAGCTTGGTCTAAAGCCATAAGTACTAATCTAAAGGAAGATTGGTCGATTTTCAGACAATTGCGTAATAAGTCTACTACTGCAATTAGAAAAGCTAAGGTTGACTACTTTCTTTTAGAAACTTCTAACAATCTAAATAATTCGAAAACTTTTTGGAAAAATATTAAAAGTCTCATTGGAAGTAATTCAAATTCAGATTTTCTGTCATGTATTATTAAGGATTCATGTAAAATTGTGGATAAAGCTAAAATAATAGATTGTTTAAACGAACACTTTGTGGCCACTGGTACACTTCATGAGTTTAATAATTTGACCTGTGACAATTCCTCAAATGTTAACTCGTGTAAATCAGTTTAAGGTAGACCAATTATTTGATTTTAGCCCAGTAACAGTTTCAGAGGTTAATAAGGCACTTAAATCTTTAGATAGTAGGAAACAGGCTGGTCCAGATAAGTTGGATCCACATTTCTTAAAGCTGGCAGCTGATTTTATTGCACCACCACTAACTTATTTGTTTAATCTTTCTTTATTTACAAATGAAATTCCCTCTATCTGGAAAACTGCTTATGTTCGGCCACTATTTAAAGCTGCACAAACGATGAAGATCCAACTGTATTGAATAATTATAGGCCTATTTCGAAATAGTCTATTTTATCAAAGGTTTTGGAATCGCTTGTGAATGATCAATTAAAAGTAAAATCTTCTAAAAATGCCTTAGAGTTCCAATCCGGTTTTAGGAAAAAACATAATACATCCACAGCAATTATAAAAGTATTAAATGATTTAATGATATCATTGGATAATAAAAACCATAGTGCTGCTCTTTTTATCGATTTATCTAAAGCTTTTGATTTTGAAATTTTGAAGCAGAGGTTACTTAGTGTAAGTTTATCAGTAAATACTGTTGGATGGTTTATTAATTACTTATCGGACATATCTCAATGTATAAATATAGAGGGACTCACTTCTAGTACTCGGAATGTAAATATCGGCGTACCACAGGGATCGGTCCTTGGGCCATTATTATATATTTTATATATTAATAATATTGGGAATAATCTCGCACATTCAAGTTTTCACTTATACGCTGATGACATGGTGATTTACTCTTCTGCATCGACATTGGATCAGGCTCTGAGTCATCTTCAATCTGATTTTGATGCAGTTCAACATACACTGAGCGATTTAAAACTTGTTTTAAATGCAGAGAAATCGAAACTTTACAAAAAGAAAGTCTGCACTTTCAAATTCATGCTCAATTACTACTCTTCAAGGTTTGGAAATCAAAGTAATATCTAAGTATAAATACCTGGGATTTTTAATTGATGATTCTCTTTCTTTTGGGCCTCATATTCAGTACCTTGTGAGAAAATTTAAGTCAAAACTGGGCCTTTTTTTTTTTTTTTTTTAAGAGTCAAAAATGTAGCAGCTACATTTTTGTCAGTGTTGGATTACTGTGATATCATATATATGCAGGCACCTAAGCATTGTTTACAGGCATTAGATTCAGTTTATCATGGAGCATTAAGGTTCATCACAAATTCAAAAGCCCTTACTCATCATTGTTTATTGTACTCTCGGGTTAGATGGCTGGCATTGTCATCCCGTAGACTTAAGCATTGGTACTTATTTATATACAAGATCATTTTAGGTCTTATTTTTCATATTTACAGCAGAATATCTTTCAAAAAGGTGTAAAGAATTACAGACTTCGTTCACAAGACTATTATCTTTTAAGCATCTCTAAAGTAAGTACTAATATGGGTCAACGTGCATTTAGTTATGCTGCTCCATTTGATTGGAATCAATTGCAAGAAAAGTTATGCTTAAAAGAGTTGGTATCGCTAAATGATTTTAAATGTATTTTAAAGGATCTATTTGTAGAGTCAACTGATTGTAAACGTTTTGAGTGATTTGTGTATGTTCTGTGTATGTAAACGAATGTATTTTTGTTATGTGTGTAACTAAATGTGCTGCCTATCTTGGCCAGGACCCTCTTGTAAATGAGATTTTAAATCTCAAGAGTTTTTAATTCCTGGTTAAATAAAGGTTAATAATAAATAATAATAATAATAACACGCTCCTGCAACACACACTCCTCATGAACACGCTCCTGAAACACACACACAGGGTTTCTACAGATATGAAGAAGTGAAATTTAAGACTTTTTAAGACCTTTTTAATACCACCTTGTATGAAATTTAAGACCTAAATCTGTACTGGAAATTACATACATATATGTAATATTTAATGTGTTTAATGTAAAAATATATATATATTTTTTTTTAAATCGCTGTCAAAAATGACATTTATTACTACGATATACAGTGAACTTTTCATATCAGCAGACAATATCCCCCACAAAACTACCACATAACCGAGATTTTTGGTGGTGTAAACAATTATTCTGAAGCACTATTTTCCATCAGTGTTCTATCAGCCTTTTACATACTTAAATCTGCATATTTTCATTTACCTTTATAAAAGCCTATTTTTTAAAACTTTTAAAATCACCTTTCGTGTCAAATTATTACAATTGTAATAATGTTAGCAGTCAGATTAAATAATTTACACTGCAAAATTACAACTGCAATAAATAATGTTATGAGATTAATGTTTAAAATATATTTATGAATATACAAATAAATGTTGGGGGGAAAATGCATACTTTTCAATATATTAAACCACCAGTAGGTGGCGGTAATTCACTTAATGAGTGAGTCATTGAGTCATACTCATATTGAGTCATATTCAACTGATTCGTTCAAAACGCTGAATCATTCAGTAACAAAACACCGCCGAGTGTTGCTTGGAGAATGTGCTATACTTCTGCTGTGATCTTTATTTGGAACTATTTTCGTTGGTGAAACAGAACAAAACAGTACATATTGTGTCTAAAATGTAAGTAACTTAACTACTTGACTAACTAACGTCACTTGTTTATTGAACTAAAATCAATGTAACATTTGCAATCGTGAGAATATTCAGCAAAATAGCTCCCTTGGTATGTTACTGAACTACATCATGTTATAAGTAAACGACATTTTGAATTTTTACCTCAGTGTGTTTATTCAGAGTTTCTTTATGTGTGCTGTTATGCTCATTTGTTTTGAAGTCTCTCACAAAGAGACAGACAGCTCGACGGATAGCAGAAATACCATTCCATTATCAATCGCTGTTTACGCTGAATGGAATAAAATGAGAAGTATTATTATTTCGTTTCGATGCTTCGCTGGTTATTTTATTTTTTTTCGTCACTTAAGTTTTAATCAGGATTTTTGTTCGGTCGGGCAAGTACAAAAACCAAAAACATTTTATACTTGCTAGAAGGCTTTTGGTCAGTTAGCTGTAGCTCGACCTATATTTATTATCATTATTGAGAACATTATATGCAAAAAGATAGTTCGACCTGTATTCTGGTAATGTTACTGCAAAGACTATAGAAAAGGGTGGGGGGTGGATCTTCGGTCTCTCAAATGATTGTTAAAAGTCTTTAGGTCTGTCAGACTGAAGATATTTTAGTGGTAATGTGACCGAAAATATTTAAGACCCATTGGATCTAAATTTAAGACATTTTAAGACTTTTTAAGGACACGCGGACACCCTGCACACACACACTCCTCATGAACACACTCCTGCAACACAAACACTCTCCTCATGAACACACTCCTGCAACACACACACTCCTCATGAACACACTCCTGCAACACACACACTCCTCATGAACACACTTCTGCAACACACACACTCCTCATGAACACACTCCTGCAACACAAACACTCTCCTCATGAACACACTCCTGCAACACACACACTCCTCATGAACACACTCCTGCAACACAAACACTCTCCTCATGAACACACTCCTGCAACACAAACACTCTCCTCATGAACACACTCCTGCAACACAAACACTCTCCTCATGAACACACTCCTGCAACACACACACTCCTCATGAACACACTTCTGCAACACACACACACACTCATGAACACACTCCTGCAACACACACACTCCTCATGAACACACTTCTGCAACACAAACACTCTCCTCATGAACACACTCCTGCAACACACACACTCCTCATGAACACACTTCTGCAACACAAACACTCTCCTCATGAACACACTCCTGCAACACACACACACTCCTCATGAACACACTTCTGCAACACAAACACTCTCCTCATGAACACACTCCTGCAACACACACACTTCTGCAACACACACACACACACTAATGAACACACTCCTGCAACACACACACTCCTCATGAACACACTTCTGCAACACAAACACTCTCCTCATGAACACACTCCTGCAACACAAACACTTCTGCAACACACACACACACACACACACTCATGAACACACTCCTGCAACACACACACTCCTCATGAACACACTCCTGCAACACACACACTCCTCATGAACACACTCCTGCAACACAAACACTCTCCTCATGAACACACTTCTGCAACACACACACATTCCTCATGAACACACTCCTGCAATACAAACACTCTCCTCATGAACACACTCCTGCAACACACACACACGTCTCATGAACACACTCCTGCAACACACACACACACACACACACTCCTCATGAACAAACTTCTGCAAAACACACACACACACACACACACACTCATGAACACACTCCTGCAACACACACTCCTCATGAACACACTCCTGCAACACACACACACTCCTCATGAACACACTCCTGCAACACACACACACACACACACACACACACACACACACTCATGAACACACTCCTGCAACACACACACACACACACTCCTCATGAACACACTCCTGCAACACACACACTCCTCATGAACACTCCTGCAACACATACACACACACACTCCTCATGAACAAACTCCTGCAACACACACACTCCTTATGAACACACTCCTGCAACACACAC
>CM077236.1:36050699-36055641 GCA_039654775.1 Spinibarbus caldwelli
GTTCAAAACTAACCTCAGAATCGACTCAAGAAGAATCGCCATGCATTCGGAAAATCTCAGAGTCGATGCAGAATCATTTCTCGATTCGTGATGCATTGATTTATTTTCCCAGCCCTAATTGTTACATCCTACTTTTATCCAAAGCGACTTATAATAGACAACAATAGACAAACATCAGCTATTCACCACAGAGCCAACAGTATTCATAGTGTAGATTGCCAGCTTTATAAGAAAGCTAGAATGGGAAACAAGCTAGAGCAGAGGTGAAATGTAGAGAAAAAAGAGGAATTTTATTGTGTGTAATAAACCCAATCTTCCACGAGATTATGAAACAACTCTTCTTCTGTGTTACAACACACACACACACAGACACACACATTCACATTGATGTAGTAAACTAGCCTCACCTCAGTCGCGCTGATGTCGTTCTCGCATAGGTTTCCGTGTGAGCTGTTGTTTGGGGAACTGGGTCCAGATCCAGGAGCGCTGCTACACGCCGAATCTACAGACGTCAGAACGAGAGACAGAGTTTGTTTGTGTGAAAACAATCACGTGTCCACGCCAGCACATGTGAGCGCGTCTCGTGCATCACCTGCCATGTCCAGAGAGCGTTTCTTGAGCGTGCTGATGGGACTGTTTTTGCGGCGCAGTAACGGACTGCTCCTCCGCTCCGACACCTTCTGCTTCAGCCGCGAACGCAGCTTCAGGTTCGGTTCAGACGCTGCAATGACAGACACAGCGACAAGCTGTTTTCACGCGCTGCTTCGCTTTTTGCAGAAACTGAACAGAGTGCATGTTTCATTTAGAGTGAGGTTTGGTCAACCGCTCCAGGACATCTAATAACACCGTGTCCTAACTACACGTGACACAAAAAGATTCCAGCGATAAGCAATTTGTGTGTCCACGACCAGAACCAGTGAGTTCACAGTTTTAACTAGAGGCTGACTGATATGGGTTTTTTGGGGGCCGATACCGATATTAGGGCGTCAAAAAGGCCGATATCGATATATCGGCCGATATTCTTTGTGTATATTATAGTACAGTACCAGTCAAAAGTTTGGACACTTTCCTATTCCTGTGTCCAAACTTTTGGATTGGTACTATATATAGAATACTATAGTATATATATACAGAATATATATACATAAACACATTTATTGCAATGATCACTCAAATGTGGTGATCAAACACTTATAATGATGTGACAAAGATATGTAATGGAGGCAGGGCATTTAACAATTTAACAAACTTTATTATCCAAAATGAGTCTGACATCAGTGCACTGAACAGTAAAGGTGAAGTTTATTTAACTTTATTCAGTTCAATTCCATTCAACTTTATTCCGCTGAAGTTTATTTCACTTCAGAACATTCATTCACGGATTTGCACTACTGTCTTCACACACAGACGAAACTACTAGAGAAGTGTGAAGTGTGACATAATATACCACTGTAAATAAATACAATTTAAATTCACATCTCTCGCGCACTTTAATGCCCTTTGAAATGTAACGTGTACATTCCCTTGGAACTGGAATCATGGCGGAATATCATGTGAAGTCCACTTCGCAGGGCACTTACGGTCGAATAAGACAACGCTTGAATGCTGCAGCCTGAACAAGAGACCTCTTTACTGAAGTTAAAGTGTTGGCTGATGTCATTATCTCGCGAACGCGGTGGCGGATCTCCACCAAATTCGGGGATCCCTTCAGCTCGAGGAGCCCTCTCGAACGCCACCCTCCGCATCTCGGTAGCCCCCCCGGATCGCCAGATCGGTCGGTGCCCGACCGCAAATTTAACCACCCCGTAATTCCTGGACCCCGGGAGCTATCGACGCGGGGGGGTGGTCTCATTCGAAAGGGGGCCTCAAGACGTACACTCGATTCGGTGTTCAAGAGGGTTCCTCGAGCTGAAGGGATCCCCCGAATTTGATGCAGATCCGCCACGCTGTTACAGAGATATGGCCGTTCAAAGTTTCAATGGTATTCCATACACTTAAGCTTTAAAGCGTTTCATCAGGTTGCCAGTAGCAAACAAATTCATATCGGTAGCATATCTGCAGCATATTCGTTATATATGCCGATATATCTGCGACAGGCTCATATCGGCCGATAAAATCGGCAAAACAATATATCGGTCGGGCTCTAGTTTTAACGTACATGTTTACTTCTAATCTGAGGTAAAGTATCTATTGTTGCTATGTATGGCTCAGTATGGCTATAAAATGTCACGCAAAATGATATTCAAACTCACATAGACACAATTAACTTTGAATAAAGCACATAATAAGTACGAGACATTATCACTTTCATATAGTTTGTATGTTGTTTCAGCCGCGACGCTGCGGAAATAGGAACCGTTTCCAAAACAGAAAATTTAATGCAGCTAGTTAGGACAAAAACTCAGATTAACATGGAAAAGATACCTTTTATCGCGTAGCGGCGTGTGTAGCTAGGAACACGGTGTAAGGCACAAGTGAAGATGCTAGTAATACTAGAATTACTGGCGAGAGATTCTGTAAGCATCATCACAGAACAAACACATTTGATATGAGCATCACTGCAGCACACACATGATTCTCTGTGCATTTATCAGAGAGACTGATTGTGCTGCCTTTCACTACATGAGCTTTGGCAAGTTACTATGAGCACCGCGAACACCACGGCTGCTGCAGCATCAACTAACCACTTTTCTTCAGCACGTATGTGTGACGTGGCATATTCACTCATTTGATTTTTCATTTAAGATGATGATTAACCGCACACGTCAGGCACAGGGCTCCAGACAAAAAAAATCGAGTAAGGAGCCATTGGCTCCTATAAGAAAAAAAATTTAAGCGCCAAATTATTTTTTTAGGTGCCACAGAATAAATGTGTTTTATTTTATTATTATTATTTCATTCCCCCCCCCCCCCCCCCCCCCAACATTTTAACAATTCAATCATACTGCCATGTGTTTATGTCTCATCTTTTCTTGACTTTATCAGCATTTTAATCCATCTTGTAGATGATCAGGTCGACCTGGGAACTAAGGTTCACTTAAAGTGGGAACTAAATGTCTTTTCCAACTTGAAATATACAGTCACAAAGAATTGTTCGTTACACAGAATCTGTACCAATATCATGGACCATAAGCATCACTTGGCCACTGAGTGTAGTTTGGGCTCCTCCTCAGTGCATCCTATAAATGTTGTCTTTCACACATTCAGTCTGTTTTTCTTCATTAGTAAAATGCAATTTTATAGGAGGAGTTGAATCATGTAGACAACAGATTAAGTAAAAATATTAATATGCAATAGCGCATGAATATAACAAAATACTCCTCTTTATAGTTATTTTTTTAGCTGACTGATGAGCTTATGGACACTGCGTGGTTATTCTGAGGTAAATGTATTATTACAGTGCAATGTTTACATGCTTTACACATTTCCCGCAGTTTGAAACACTGAATGAGCTTTTACACGAGACATTTCAGTAAGTTGTACTGTAGGCTCTCTTATAAAATAGCCTACCTTTTGATGTTAAATCATGTTCATTTCGTAATATAGTAGTAAATAGAAAGAGATAATGGGTTCACTTGGTGCTTGAACTGAGGCGCTAAAGCGATCACACCTGCCGCAGTAAGCCCGTGTTATACTTTCCGCACACGCAATCCGGATGCGTACACAGACAGCACACTACTTGTATTTATACTACTGAAAGTGTACGTTGGTGGTCCGCATTAAAGAGCGCCAAAACCGTATTGTTTGAATTTCGTAATAAATTTGGCATCATTTTAAAGCTGATATATTGTTTATTAAAAAGTAACAAAGCACAAAGCTTTTTGCGATAACTGGACAGCAAGTGCGCGTCAAATAATATGAAGTTCACACGCATTAACAGAACACAGCATATAGACTGAGAGAAGCCATATTAGTAATGATTATAAATGAGAATTGTTAAGGATATTGCCATATCCACACAGCTGACAGCTTTACCTGTTGTAGTTTTTCCAAGTTGTGCACGAAATAGAGCTTTTCTACACTTTTACTTGCACGTTTCCGTCATTTCGATCTCTCTCACGCTGCATTTAGCAGACTATGTGCGTCAGCGCTGCTGTGCGGGACTGTTTCAAACTTTTCGTCTTTCAAAACATTGTCTTTTAATTTTAAGTTTAATACGTGAACATAAAGATGTGATCGCAAAACAATCAGGAAAAAAGGCCTTACATGCAAATTTTTAAGTCATAATATCAGAATCAGAATGAGCTTTATTGCCAGGTATGTTTACACATACGAGGAATTTGTTTCATGACAGAAGCTACCACAGTGCAACAGAAATACAGTGACAGAACAAAAAACAGATAATAAAAAGAAGAATTAAAAAGAACAAGTAAATAAGGAATAACAATATACAAATTGACAATTGACAGTTTTGTATGTACAGGTATATTATGTGCAAATTGAAATGTAGACAAAGTATGTGTGTTAGATAAATAAGTGTATAAATAGTGTGTGTTATTATTGTCAAGTGTTCATGAGATGGATTGCCTGAGGGAAGAAACTGTTCCTGTGTCTGGTCGTTCTGGTGCTCAGATCTCTGTAGCGTCGACCAGACCGGGCAACAGTTCAAAGAGGGAGTGTGCTGGATGTGAGGGGTCCAGAGTGATTTTGCCAGCCCTTTTGCTCACTTTGGATAAGTACAGTTCTTGGAGAGTGGGGAGGGTTGTACCAATGATTCGCTCAGCAGTCCGGGACTACCCTCTGTAGTCTTCTGAGGTCAGATTTGGTAGCTGAGCTGTACCAGACAGTTATTGAAGTGCAGAGGACGAATTCAATGATGGCGGAGTAGAACTGTTTCAGCAGCTCCGTGGCAGGTTGAACTTCCTCAGCTGGCGAAGGAAGTACAGCTTCTGCTGGGCCTTTTTCACAATGAGTCTATGTGAATGTCCCACTTCAGATTCCT
>CM077237.1:0-15000 GCA_039654775.1 Spinibarbus caldwelli
TGCTAATTATGACTGCTTTTGTGCTCCAGGGTCACATATCAGTTTGCCAGTTTTGAGTCTGAATAATCTGAAAAATTAGATAATCATATAAACCATTTTATTTTGAATTCCCTTGAAGAAAAACAGAACTAAATCACAATTATACAGCTAAAATGACTGGAGCTGTGAGACGTGTTTGTGGTCGTTCCGCCCAGCCCTACTACCGCTGTTTTTGGGTATTTTCCCTAGTAGAAGTCGCTGCTGTGACGTTTGATGCTGCTGCCAAATTTTTCATGCGCTCTGAATCGTTTAGAAAGGAAATGTGCAGAATTCAAGCAGAATTTCTTCTCCCCCTTCCAGCCCTCACTCCTGTCAGATTACTGTGAGTTAGTAGGGAAACAGAGACAGCAATCTCACACGATCAATATCAAACAGATGTATTAATCAGAAGGAGAGATGCACACTATCCGTCTGTGAGCCTACCTGAGGCATTCTGCTACTAACCAGAGTGTCCTGAAACACTATTCTACAGAGAAAACAGAAAAAGCTATCGTCAACCTGGACACACACACACACACACACACACATCCAAACACGCGTACACAGACACACACACACTCTCGCGCACACAGAGCCGTCTGAATCTGCTGATGAGAAACAAATCAAGTGATTCATCTGATTCTATTCAACTGATTCAACATAATGAACAGGATTCATGTCTGTGCAGTGATTTTAAAGCATGTCTTATTCAGAACGAAACGGCTCTGCGTGGCTACAGTTTTCACATGGTAAAGCACTCGGAAAGAGAGAAGGAAAGAGAGAGGAAGTCAAACCAAGAGACAGGAAGTGTCATACTTACATACAGTTCTGTAGCTCCATAAAACCCATCCTGGTACACCACACTGAGAGACAGAAAAACAAAATGACAGCAAAAAGAAAAGAAAGAAAGATGGAAGATTGAAACAAGATTGAAAGAAAAAATAAAATGAACAGGGCGCCACCATGTGGCGATCGAAGGGAAAAAAACAAATGAAGATGGCAGGACAGATGAAGACCACGAAAAAGAGAAAGTGAAAACATTAATTCACACACATGCAGTGCACTTGGTCGTAAAACAGAAACAAAATGCCACTTTGGTCCCACTGAGATGCATTTGAGCCATTGTGTCTTAACAGACTTAGCATTTCCCAATAAACAGGTTATATGTTGCATGGGGGAAAATGGCATTTTTGTGTCATTTGATTGCATATTTACATCATCTGGTCTCATTTTGTGAGCAGTACAGCAGAAGCAGCACACGGTCATGCAGCATGCAGAAACTAGAGAAAATCAACTCTGCTGCGTCTGTGTGCACATGCATGTATGTATGTGTGTGTGTGTGTGTGTATGTGTGTGTGTGTGTGTGAGCACAGGCGTGTTACCCTGGGTAGGCCGGTATAGCGGCTGAGGAACAGCGGCACGAACGGCTCCATAGACGGGCCGCCCGCGACCCCGCAGATGATGAGCCCCTCTGAAGGTCGCAGCTGTGGATGCGGCAGCTGCAGCAGCAGCGGTGGGATACGGAAACCCTGGAACTACAGCGAGTGACATGATCGTTTGGGACTCACACTCGTATGCATTAAGGCCCATTCACACCAAGAACAATAACTATAAAGCTGTAAAAATTGCTGTAAATTTAAAAGAATAGTAGACAACTATAACCAGTCGTGTAGTGGAGGGTATACACAGGTATACACACACACACACACACACACACACACACACACACACATACATACATATATATGTTTGCTTCTATTGTCCTCTTTTGTAAGTCGCTTTGGATAAAGTGTCTGCTAAATAACAATGTAAATGTATACGGTGTATACCCACTTCAAAATCCCCTCTAACACGCATCATTCATTAATGTACTGCATTAGCCAAATCATGACAGTCCACCATGAGTAGCTAATCAATCACATGTGAATAAATGCAAATATCCATAAACACACCCAGCAAAGACGCGCTGGCAATCTCCAAACATAGGAGTAGAGCTGCACAATTCTGAATAACTGATTTCGATTTTTTTTTTTTGGGTTTCAAATAGAGATCATGATTCTCTTACAATTCTGAACAGACAACTAAACAAAATAGCTTGTAATTTACCAGAGGTTCTGACAAAATGTTAATTGCTGCAGTCTAAAATCAGAACTAAAAATGCAAGACTATAGTGTTACATGTCACCGTTTATAACACAACACTGCCTCCTTTGCAGTGAAAATAACTGCTGTTTTTATTTCACTACATTGACTACATTAGCTAAATTCACTGTTAAGCCCGTTCAGACTACACGATTTTAGCCCCGATTTTGCCACGATCTGCTTGACGTAGAGTGTCGTGGGGATTCGTAAACGACAATGAGCGTCGGGACGCACGATTCAATCGTTTCATCTCGTGTAATGTGTCATAGTGCACGACACCTCTGCGATGCTTCACGACGTCAACACAGCATCACTGTATCGATGACAGCACACACGTCGTTAATGACGGCATGCGATGAATGCTAGGGTGCCCAAAAAGCATCTGTTTTTCATTTGATGTTTATGTAAAACCTAAAGCAGCAGCAGGTATTTTACACCCACTTTTGTTACTTTGAAAGTGCAGCGCGCAAACTTAGAATAAACAGATGTACTGCTGGCTGATGCGTATGCAAATAAAGTTATTGTTAGAGCTATCATTATAGTTGTCATTCTTGGTGTAAATGGCCTCTCTTGTAAACGTGGATCAGATATCACCTAAAAGTGTTTAGTTGCCTCAATACAGAGCAATGATGCACTTTAACAGGAAAGTGGAAAATCCGTTTGTATGGGTTCAGGCTCAGCGTCTCACCTGCGTACAGCTCCGGTCCGTACATCGCGCCCATCATAGGACTCAATTTCCACCCAGCTGAAGCCAAACAGTGAGAAGAGCCTTCGATTACTCGTCTGGCCTCATCGCTAAGAAGTGAAGAAAACCATGAAAACTGTGGAGAAGTGGTTTTACCGTAGGGCAGCGTGCTGAGGCCTTCTCCGTTAGCATACGGGCTAACCAACTTCTTATTGGTCATCACTCGAGCCGTAGCATTGTTGACCTGTTCAGAGAGAGAATGAGCATATGATCAGAGACAAAGAAAACAAAGCACTGGTGCATTCAGTCTAGAGCTGATCTTATCCAAACACCTGCAGTAAACATCATTCTGCAATATGTGAAGATCGCTGAGAATTACATCATTAACATGTAGTTAAATCACCCAAATGTCAAAATTAAGACTTAAACGTCATCTAGGAACATTCAATTATCAATTCTTCGAAGTCTATTTACAGCTACAGCAGAAATTGTGGACTCATTGATATTCCCTTATATTGCTTCATGCATCATAAAACTCCACTGATTTTCAAACATTCAACACAAAAACCCAGAAATCAATGCGTAAAGCAAATGAAAAACAGGGCATTCCATTGCTAAAATGGAGGAGAGAGATAAATAGAGAGAAACAAAGAGATCACACATGACGAAATCAATACACTGTGCACAGCTCTTAGTGAAATCACATTCAGCCAATTACAGTTCATTAACCAGAAATGAGCAAATCAGCCAATCAGCAAGCATCAGTTGCAGCCTATGGACCAATCCAAATACTCTGCAGCCTAATCCCGCCCCCTCGTGAAAAAAAACACATCATACTGAGAGAAGGGGGGGATGTTCAAAAACAGAGGGATGCAGGAAAGAAAAAAAAAAAAAAAAAGAGCCAGTCGACATTCAATGAAACCACAAAAATGGGAGAAAAGAGGAGACAGACAGACAGACAAAGAGAGAGAACAATCCACCCAATCAGAAACGTCAAACTCAAAAAGCCATCCAGTTTGTCATGAACAAGTACACCAAAGTGCGTCAAATGAAAGGAAGCCTGTGATTGGTTGTTGTCAAACCTTGTGAGAGTGCATATGCTACATGTCACAATAAATGAAATCATGAAGACGGAAAACACCGGCAGGCATCAACACGGTTCTCTCACACGCTGAAGACCAATATGCAAACACCGTCACACACTCGCACACACACACAGTCCAAAACAAGCTTGAGTCGCTCATCCTCACATGAATATAAGGGCAGAAATATCGTCTGAGGAACAATTTCGATGTGTGTGTGTGTATTTAGGGGCGTTTTTGGCTCATAGGCTGTGCAATAATCAGCAGATATCTGGGCATTAACTGGTGGAAGCATGATGATGATGATGATGGAGTGATTAAAACAATCACAAATTAGGGCTGTGCAATTAATCGCATGTGATAATCATGCGCATCTTGTCAGTAAAGCCGGTTCCGTGATTAGTAGTAAATCGCCATAGTTCACTGACAAGCTAGGCAATATCGCGGACGAATCACCAGCGATTTTGAACACAATATTGCCTAACTTGTCGGTGAACTAAGGCTCTGTGTAGTAAATGCTGCTCCATCTGAAAACAGGTGATGGCGATTTACTTCTAATCACAGAACCAGCTTTACTAACGAGACACGCATGATAATTGCATGCGATTAATTGCACAGCCCTATCACAAATGAAATGAAAGATGCGTGTTAGGACTGGGCGCTATGACCGTGTGAAGCCGTAAAGAGCATACTGCGGCGAGATTGGAACACACATCATGTGGTGTAACTTTGGGTTCTTTTTGCTTTCCAAACAGCATCAATAAACACCTCCTGCTAATGAATTTCTATGCTGACTTAATGCAACCACACAATGACATTCTAGAGGACTGATTGGACCTGAACTCCTATAAGATGAACTGGACCAGCGTCTGACCTCACTCATGTTGGGCATTTAATTGTCTCCCGCTGCTGCTAGAACACTCTTCTGAGATGATCTTCCACTGGATCTTGAACATGGATGCAGGATTTGATCCCATTCAGACTCAAGAGCATCAGAGAAATCAGACGCTGATGTTCAGATCACAGCTGGAGCGCCAGTTGATCCTAAAGACGTTCAGGATTGGGTTGCACCAGCCGTTCATAAGTTCTTATTTAAACTGGAAGGTAAAGTCAAGTCACCTTTATTTATATAGCGCTTTTAACAATACAGATTGTGTCAAAGCACTTAACAGTATCAAATTGGAGGATAGAGTGTCAGTAATGTATAATAAGATTAAACACTATTTTCAGTTAATGGCATTTCATTATTGAATTCAGAGATGTCATTGTCTAGCTCAGTTTAGTTTAAATAGTATCTGTGCAATCAAATCAACGATAATCACTAGAAATTAAGTGTACACACTAGAGGTTTAGTTAGTAACTATGTAGTTAATTTGGTCGCACCATTAGTTCTTGAGGCAGAAGCTCTCCATTACCTTCAATAATCCAATATCAGCCTTTAAATAACTTGTGCTGTTAACTTGTAAAGTGTTGAAATGGTGTGTATTTCAGTTTATCCTGCTAAAGTAAATTTCTCTTTTCTGAAAATGTACATATGTGCATGTCAACATCATACATTTCTAAAGCCCAAGACACACTACAGACAAAAGATTGGCATTGTGAAACAATCGTGGCTCCTAATCGGTGGTCCTATGCCGTACAGTGAGAGAGGTTCAAAGACGGCCGTTGTCACGGTCTTGTGACCAAAGATAGCCAACGATAATTTTCTGACAGTGTCAGAAATTCAGCCTGATCATCACACAGTGCTGCTATGACCCACGTTTACTGAGCAGCCAATAAAAATGCGACATGGTGCTAAAACATAAAACTGCTTATCCTCAAGCTCTTATCCCTTCCTTTTTCCACTACTTCCAATTTTTTTCAGCACACACAAAAACTACAGCTGCCAAAGTGAGATTCATCATGCTCTTTTTGTTTACCACTAACGCATGCTGATGATGTTTTATTCTTCTATAGAAACATGTATCATAGCGTACAAGTTAATAGGTGTCATCATCATACATTCTACACACATCATACCTGAGTTTATTAGATCCATGTCGCACAATGATCTGCAATGATCCTATAGGATTGCTAAAATCATGCAGTGTGTAGAAGGCTTAAAGCACAGGTCTTCAACACGGCTCCTTCAACACTGACCCGCTGTCCTGCAGAGTTCAGCTTCAACCCAAATCAAGTACACCTTAAGGTCTTCATTGTAATATATTGTAAATATTTAGTTTTAGTTTAGTAGAGTTATGTTTCAGCTACGTTTAATGGTACAACACAAACAATATTTAGTAGTGTGTAAGTTGTACGTCCCTTTACGTTGCAACTCATGCACAGCTGGTGCAACCGGCCCTGTTCTGACCACACCGTGTCATCTTCTGACAGCTTCATCAAAAAAAGGCACATGCTTATTAAAATATCCACCTCATTGAATTCCCAGGACAAAATAACCTGCATTACAGAATATGCATACTGTTATAGCGTGACGCGAGACTCTGGTCATAACGCCCAGTCCTAACGAGAGCTCATCAGAACCACAGGAGAAAGAAACGGATGGATGATGTGGAGGAGAGAGATGGAGGGGTTTAGTGTGAGTCTGATCAGCCATCTCAGTGCATGTGAAAGTGTTAATGGTCATGAGAGCGATGGAGAAAGGAGGAGCAATGGCGAGCGCCGAGGAGGGAATATCATTTCTGTCAGTATCTGTGGTCCTTAGTGACTATCATAGACATAAAGCTCTTTCCCCCATGCCTCTGATGAACAGTGTATCAGAACAGACCTCAGGGAGGAGATGCGATTAATGCGTTCAGCCAAACTTCGTAACGAGGACGAGGCTGCCGTAGTCTCCGCGAGGGCTTTAACGCATCTTCCCTCCAAAAATAACAAGCTAATCAGTGCAAAAGAGCGAAAGACCACAGTTTGTAAAGCTGGGGAGGGCTGGAGTTTAGATCTCAGGGGTTTGAGTTGGTGGGATTGATCAGGGATGAAGCCGTACATACACAAACTTACCATGAGCCAGGAAACGGCGTGACGACACGCGAGCAGTTATCGTGGAGACTGACAACAACAACAACAACAACAACAACAACAACAACAACACACAGAAATCATCAAGGGAACAGAAAGGAAAAGGAGAAAATAAACAAGAAGAGAAAAACAAACCCAAGAGAAACCAACAAAACAATGCCAAGAATGAGTGAACGACCAGAGAGGAGGAGAGGAGAGGAAAGAAAAACAAAGCAAGGTCTGGTGAAAAACTCAAAGTCAGAGAGAGGGGAAATTCTGAGGCAGACATTCACACAACAACAACAACAACAACAACAACAACAACAAGACAATCTTCAGGTGATCAAATCTGTCTGTAGGAGCGCTAAAGAGCCTGCAGCCGCATTCGTCTGTGTCATAGAGGAGGAGGAGAAAGGGACGAATGATTAGAGGAACTCAAACACACACACACACACACACACACACAGAACTGATGAGTGTGAAAATGCAGCACAGAGCGAGTCTGCGACTGAGTCAAAGCTGGAGCTAAGGGCCAAAATAGAAGCAAGTCTGAGAGAGCAGATACATGCCGAGCTAATGACATCACTCAGGGGAGGGGCCTAGACGGTGACATCAGAGGCGTCAGAAATAGACACAGGGACAGGAAGTGATGCAACGGACAGGAAACACAGTGAGAGTGCAGAGCTGGACAGACAGACAGACTGGCCAGAGAGAGAGAGAGAGAGAGAGAGAGAGAGAGAGATGAGTGAAGAGCTTGATGATTGTGCATCGCTCTCTCCACAGATCTGCTCTCCAGAAAACACAAACAAACATTAGGGTGTCATTACATACAACATAATCATAATATCATGGCAAATAATTCAACTTCTCTTCAAAATTATTCAAATCAAAGGAATCTGACAGAGAAAACAATGGCATTCAAAAGCAAACAAATGAATCCGAATTAAACTGATTCCGCTGCTGCTGCCCAGATTAAACCTGTTTTTCTGCTTTCCAATGAATCTGATGGTCTGAAGGGATCAGACTCATGCAAACCTAAATGAAGCTCTCGCCGCTGCGCTCCCATGCACAAACAGCCACGGCCACCGGGGGGAGCTACAGAGCAACAGTGCAGGCGTCATGCATCTACACCAGGGGTGCCAAACGCCATCAGACACACTAGACTTAAACTAGTCCTCTTCTGCTAATTAATTGTGCAAGTAATTGCATGCAGCTTTTGAAATGTGCATGTTTGAAATTAATTTTCTCCTCAATTTTGAGTTAGATTTTCTAATTAGCAATTTTACACATGAGGCCCTGGACCACAAAACCGGTCATAAGGGTCCATTTTTTGAAATTGAGATTTGAATAAATAAATATGAATAAATAAGCTTTCCATTGATGTATGGTTTGTTAAGATAGGACAATATTTGGCTGAGATACAACTATTTGAAAATCTAGAATCTAAATGTTGAGAAAATCACCTTTAAAGTTGTCCATCCTTTTCTTTAATTATTTTTTAATGCTATCTTCATCGTAAGAACAAATAAGTGTTATACAATTAGCAAAAAAAAAAAAAAAAAAAAAAATTAATCTTAATAAAAAAAATTATAAAAAAGTAAAAATGTCCATTTACTTTAAAAAAAATTAATAAAATAAAATAAATGCCGTTTTTCACTGCAGTCCTGGTTATTAAGTGATAACATACAGTCAGCTAGTTATTACAGCAGAATAAAGCCTTACAGCGCGATCAGGAGTCTCATATGGCACTGAAGTGGCTTTTATAATAATGGCCAACTGACTGTATATTATCCCCATAATAAACAGCTACTTACCATGTAAAAGATGGATGTGAATTACAGTGTTCTTTTATAATCATACTAGTAGAAATGGCAGAGACGCAGAACAGCTTTCCTAAGACGAGTGGTCATTAAAAACAGAAAACATTCGGGTGTTTAGCCTTTGACCTAAAATGAGTTTGACACCCCTGATCTACACACTTAGTTCTAAAACAAACGTCCGATTAATTTAGAAATAAAAATGACTTCACTTGGGATTACAGCCTAAAGTGTCAAAAAAACATAAATAAATAAATAAATAAAAAATAAAAAAAGGATTAAAAAAAAAAAAATCAAAATGAACAATTTCCCCCGTCTATGAGAGACAAACACAGGCAGCGTCTCAGAGATCATGCAGGAGTTCAAGAACTATAAAAACACCCAGAAACCAGCACTGCAACACGCTGGGCCTCACGGGGGGAAACACACACACGGCAAGCAACAAGCTTCTTCTCATCTCCTAGATTCACAGAACAATCTACAAATGCACTAAAAACAACGAGTACACAAGCATCTGAAAGTGAGCCGTTTTCTCACAGAATGCACACAAATGCCGTAATAAAGGTACAACACCAAAGTTGTGAAAAGCATTCCGAATCGTCAGTCCTCGTGTATCGTAACAATCCAAGCAAATGTTTTGAACAAAAAAGCCATTCAAACCAGGAGAAACAGAGACAGCATCAAATGCACGCATGTGATTGGCTAACTGTGAGCATGCTCAGTACAAAACAGATCGATGAACTTAAAAAAGGGAAAATAACCACATGCTGTTAATAACCAACACTCAGCCAGACAACAACCAATCCAAAAACAGCCGAGAAACAGAGAAAAAAATAAAATAAAATTCACAGAATCTAAAGTGGACTGCAGTAGAGATGCAACCATGCATTGCTAAGCTCACACACACACACTTCCCATAATGCAACACACACAGAGCTGAGCATCTTAAGCAGTTCCAGGACACATTTGGCCAGTTAAGGTGTGAAATGGGAGCATCAGAAGGAGAAAGAGAGAGAAAGACAGACTCACCTCGATCTTCCGTCCCTCCACGATGGTCCCATGGAGACGCTCTCGCGCTTTCTCTGCATCTGCACTGGTCTCAAACGTCACAAAACCAAAACCCTGGACCACGACAGAGAGGAAAAGAGATGAAGCGTCTGACCTACAAAACTTATCCAGAGTAAAGGAACAATTCACCTTAAAATACTCCAAGAGAGAAGACATTTAGCAGAAAGCTTCTGCAGCGTTTTACATACATTGAAAGCCAGTGACTGTCAGGATCCCAACAGATCTATAAATCTAAACACTCTCAGTACTTCTGAATGCACATGAGCTTCAGCTGCAGCAAAGGAAGATTTTCATACTGATTTCATTTAGGGCTGTCGCGGTGAAGGAATTTCCCTTGCGGTAATTTTGAGTGGCTCAATAGCGCGGTATGCGGTATTACCGCATACATATATTTATATATATATATATTTTCTGTGTGTATGTGTTACGATGTAACTAGGTCATATTCAGAAACCGAAACTAAATCGCGTTGAAACAGGAAGTAAACAGAAGAGAATGACAAAATAACAGTCCACATAAAACATAAACCTGACCTTATATATATATATACATTTTCTGTGTGTATGTGTTACGATGTAACTAGGTCATATTCAGAAACCGAAACTAAATCGCGTTGAAACAGGAAGTAAACAGAAGAGAATGACAAAATAACAGTCCACATAAAACATAAACCTGACCTTATATATATAACATTTAGTTCTGATCCTCGAATCTGACTGACATGATACTTTTTTCTGTTGATATTTCACCTGCGTGTTCTAGAGCAGTGGTTTTCAAACTTGTTCCTGGGGACCCACAGCTCTGCACATTTTACATGTCTCCCTAATTTACACACCTGATTCAGATCTTCAGCTCATTAGGAAAGAGCTCCATGAACTCAAATGAGTGTGTCAGATCAGGGAGACATGCAAAATGTGCAGAGCAGTGGGTCCCGAGGAACAGGATTGAAAATCACAATTCTAGAGGGCTGTCAGTCAGTGCAGTTTCATTGTTACGCCACAAGGTGGCGTCAAGAGACTGTCTTTGAGTGAGTCTTTAAAACGTTCATTCAACTACACGCTCAGAAACCCTGATTCATTCAAACAGAGATGTAATAAAACACGCTGTTGAAATCATTTTAACTTTGAGCACCACTTTTAAAGGCTCAGCTGATCAGCAGAGCGTCTATGCTCAGACTGAGATTTCGCTTTCCTTGGACGACACCTATTTTCACAAATATACAACACTCAGCCTGAAGGACAGACGCAGGGAATCGCACGCACTCAGTCGATCTCTCTCTCATTCGCTGTCTGTTTAGGCTTCTTAAGTGCAAATTTACTGAGCCTCTGTACAAATCAGCATGGTACACATTATGTTATCATTACTAATATTCAGTACACATGCATGAAGTGTAAAACGAGAAGGGCGTAACCTTATGAAAAAGAAAACACGGAAATATCGCGGTTGCTGCGGTTGTTGTATTCCTCTGCGGTTATACTCATCAATAGCACAATAATTGCGATATTGCGGTTATCACGACAGCCCTAATTTCATTTTCAGTCTGTTTCTCAAACAAAAACTTCATATGACTTCAGAAGACCTGGAATACACACACGAGGAATATGGACAACTTATTCCAGGCTTTTATTGTTTTTTTTGGAGTTTCACAATCCCTGGTCACTTTCAACATGAGTCACATTATATTACATGGTGCTTTTCTGTTAGTTTTTTTAGGTTAGTAGTTAGGGGTGTGTGATATTGACCAAAAAAAAAAAAAAAAAGATACGTCTATTTTCTGGGATTTTATCGATAACGATAATTAGACGATATTTTGCCGAGTGTGTTATTGTGCTGATATCTTAAGGACTGTAGACAGCTGACTCCTAAAGTTTTTGATATCCTTCATATTCTGTGTGATGGTCAGTTCACAGCTGTGACAGAAATTAATCTTTTCCAATAATTTTAAATTGATTTGTACCTTTTATGGATATTTTTACCTTTATAAAAGACATTTTTTCTAAAAGTGTGCTTCATCTTTTGAGTCAAATTCTTACATCAGTCAATTAGAATAAGACATTTGGGCTGTTACCAGGCAAATTAAATCAGTATCAACAAAATTCATCTTTGCAATGCAGAGGAAACACAGAAGCTGCATCTGAAGTGGAATTTAGATGTATTTACACACTGTTTAATGCAGGACGTGAATGCATTTAACCTGCAGTTACAAATGCATAAATAATGTTTTGATATTTTAGACATAAAATGTTGAATACTAACCTACTAGATCACAATGTATGCATGCACTCTGTAGGTGTGTTTTGATTGATTTTTGCAATATATTTAATGTCAAATATCAATGTACAATATTATTGCAAATGATATATCTCGCACATGTGGGATGGTCAAAGCATTCTGCTAAACATCTACTGTACACACAGTAATTAAATGAACATTTTTAGGGGGTGAACTGTTACTTTAGTATAATAACAGATTGAATTCAAATGATTTTTAAAACAGTTTCTTACCTTTGAGCCCCTCTCATTGAAAATGATCTCCACATCCAGAATCTTTCCAAATTGCTAAAAAAACAAAGACATAAACACACACAGACAGAAAGAGAGAGAACACTCAACATAAACAAACCCACGGCTGTTTGTGTAATGCCTACAAACTGATCATTATAGAAGAGCTGCATTTACAACAGTCGCTTAAAGGTGTCTTTACAATCTCGGTCACCAGGGGGCAGAATTGGCCCTTAAACACATCACTATTTGTCTCTAAAATCATCTGATGAATACACCCTGAAGCCTATAAAGCCTGTAGTACCCCGAACATCTGCCGCAGGTCTGGGTCTCTGAAGCGGAAGGGGATGTTGGAAACGTGGAGCCGTTTTGGGGTTCCTTTGGCCTCGGAGGAATCATCACTGCCGGATCCGCCGGCGGAAACACACTGACCTTCTGCCTGAGGAGAGCCGTCTGACATCTGAGAGACAGACAGAGAGAAAGACCGGTCTCACCACTCCACAAAGTCACATGGATGAAGATAAGTGCTGTCAAAATAGCTGAAAAACTAAATTCGAATGTTGTACTTAAATATTATCAATATTCGAATTCTCTCCTTAAGCCACAAGAGGGCTCATCAAGCAAAATAGCCTATTACAAATGTACGTTTATTCAAAAAGCAATAACACGACTGTCTTTGAAAAAAGTGCATAACGTTTAAAACAATGTATATAACACAAATATAATTACTTAAGTTGGTTAAACAATTAAAAACAAAACAGCATCACGTATGTATGCATAGCTTAATACAAAGGCCCGAAAACCAAACACAAAGGGTACTTTTTAATTTAAACCCATGAGATGCAGTTGGATGGGAAAAAAGAAACAAAGTTTTGAGATGTTCTTTTACAAATTGAACTTGCATTAATTTTACATGGTTTTCTAAACATGCGAGACCCGAGTGTAACCGTGATAGATGTCCCTCTTGAATGCGATAAATATGCATTCTGCATTCAGTTTTGCCATAAGATCTTCTCCACATCGATGTTCTCTTTTTCCGCAATATTTTTAATGAACAACCAGCAGCACTGCATCTAGTGGCTTCAGCTGGAAAGGCTCACAAAAACATTAAAATGCAACAACACTTACGTCATCACATCATGTGTGCCATTGATAAAGACTTTTTGCATTCAAATGTGGATTTTTATTTTAAATTCAACAAATATTCGAAATTTTCATTTTTATTTGACAGCCCTAATGAAGACTAGGGTCTAATAAATGTGCTGCCTGTCATTAATGTAAATCAAAGAACAAAAAATGAAAACTGCTCGACTGAAAATCTTTCGTAACTTTAATGAGGATTAATCTATATTTTATGAAAATAAAACTATGTTTTTAAACTTTTTATTTCAATTTCTGTACCTGAAGTTTGTTCAGATTTATTTATGCTATTGCTAATTGATTTGTTTGTTCCTATTTTATTGCTTACTGTAAATATGTTTGACATCTAAATGTTTGACTTTAATGGATTTGTTTATCTTATTGGAATTGGAATTAGGAATCGATAAGAATTGAAACCGATCAAATTTGATCAAAAACTATACCCAACTAGTGTTGTCACGGTACCAAAATTTCTGTATTTGGTACCGATACCAGGGAAAATCCATGGTTCTCGGTACCAATTTCGGTACCAAAGCAAAACACAAAAACATCCTAATAAAAAAAACACTATTTTTATTAATAAAGTCAAACAAAAATAAAATGTACAAAAATCAATGCTTTTTATACTTCAATCAAGTCTTTATACTTATTTAAAATTGTATTTCAAGTTTTTCCACAAGTAATAAAAGTATTAAAAAAAAAAAAAAACAGTAAACAAGTGTCACCCAAATTTAATTTGTCTTTTAATTAATGAAATATAAACATTTTATTTTTTGGCAAATAAAGGGGATTTACTATTAAAATTAAATCATGGAAGAAATATTGTGTGATTATTTCTTAAAAAATAAAGTTTATTAATTTTTTTAAACAGTAGTAGTAGTAGTAGTAGTAGTAGTAGTAGTAGTAGTAGTAGTATCACACACATTCTACTAAATAGACATTGTGCCAGAAATATGACTAAGTTAAACCAAACTTTTATTTTGACGGGTTGCCATGAATACCTTTAAATTTCTGTGTATATATGATATGATGCTGGTTTTACTCAAATGAAACGGTAAAATGCTCATGAAGTGACTCTCAGAGCAGTTCTGGAGATGTTGTTTATGTATTTATGTCCTATTGAGACGGCAGATGCTGAAATCACCGCGAGCATCACGCTCGCTTCAGTATGTAGTAAACAAAACCGCGTGTCTCTGGCATTCATTCATTCGCTCACACAGAGACTCGCAGAACATGCAGGGTTCATATTTGACTTTTGAGGCTTAAAATTTACAGATACTAGTCCATATCGCGATTTGATTTAAGTGTAATGACCTACTTTTGATTAATTCATCCAAACTTGGCATTTTCCATGACATTCCGTGATAAACTGTAAATTCCGTTTTTAACTGGATTCCGTGATTCCGTCTGCGTTTTCTGCATCACGGAAATCAGAGCAGTACGCGTCAAGAACTGGGTTGACCAGGTACTCGGTACCACCGGTACATGGTACCGAAGTACTGGGTCTTTTGACAACACTATACCCAACCCTAACGAAGACAAGTCAGAGTCGTT
>CM077237.1:20000-95000 GCA_039654775.1 Spinibarbus caldwelli
AAAGGTTTGTGGGTCCAAAGCGGCCCAGATAAAAGCCTGTGTTTGAGAGAAACACACACACACACACACACGAGTGAGTGTGAATGTTTGTCTCTCACACACTCCACCCTCAGCACATGTGCGACTTACAGAAACTAGTTGATCTAGTTTGGATAGAGAACCGCTCCTTTGCTCAACACACAAACTCATTAAAGGACTCATCCAGTCAGCAGATGCTAGAGCTCCTCTTCACGCAGAACCAGAGTTTGTCCAGTTTGTGCGGAACTCTAGCAATCGAGTGAAGCTTCACCTCTGAACTCTCACAGCGATGAACCAATCCAAGAAAAGCAAACAAGCTGCATGACTGACGTCCCTGTCCCAGATCACAGTCATATTGCACTTTATATTGTGTTTTGTCTCATGTTACCATCTCCTCGGCATCAATCGCTTGTGTTAATGTCATTAATGACATAACGTGTTTCTTTAAACATTCTGGGTTAAACAGCTAAAGCTGTATTGCACACGTCTGTGATGCATATAAATGTATGTACAGTAACGCCGCCTATCAGAAGGAATGGGAAATCATCTAAATCATATTTTCTAAGTGAATGAGCTTCTGGTGATGCGTTACTGGTGTCATCTCTGATCCATGAAAACTGATGTATGGACAGTTACGTTGCATTTAATGTGTGTTTATACAATCAAGCTGTCTGTTATACAATTGTGAATGCGTTACTTTGAATCTAAATGACTACTTGAAGTAATAGATAGTGTGTTGCACTGTCAACAGAGTTTGAATTTTATCTACTAGGGATACACTAATGTATCAGCCAATAATCGATATGGACCAATAAAAGCACCATTGGACAGCTAACGATCAGGGCTGATTATATCCTGCCAATCAAAAGGGACCAGAAAAATAGTCATCAGATTGCAACTGAAGAAAATCTCTCTTGTAGAATTCAGGGCTTTCAAAATAATAGTTTCTATTTGACCCTATACGAACCACCCACAGTTCAAGTCAGATCCATGATTTTCCCTTCACCAAACATTATTTGTAATGTGCCTTCCATTTAATAAAGATTTATGTAATGTAATGTAATGTGCCTTCCATTTAATTGCAAAGAGCTTTGTGCTTTAATACTTCTGATAGGAAAGCTTTTAAATGATGTCCATTTTACAACAAAATTCAAACAATAAATGCTGTTTTGATGCTTTTAAATGTGCCGCGACAGATTGCTGTAGTGCCTCAGTTCAAGCGGCAGCGCATCATAAACAACGAAACAAACATGAAATATAGCAAGTCATAAACCATAAACATAGTCATAAACAGTCAACCCTATTGAGAAAGGGTATCTCAGGAACCACACTCCAGTGGTTTGAGTCTTACCTCTCAGATAGGTCCTTCAAGGTATCTTGGAGACGTGAGGTATCCAAGTCGCAACATCTAACTACTGGGGTGCCTCAGGGCTCAGCTCTTGGACCACTTCTCTTCTCTGTCTACATGACATCACTAGGTTCTGTCATTCAGAAATATGGCTTTTCGTATCACTGCTATGCTGATGACACTCAACTCTACCTCTCATTCCATCCTGATGATCCGACGATAGCTGATCGCATCTCAGCTCGTCTAACAGACATTTCTTGCTGGATGAAGGACCATCACCTTCAACTCAACCTAGCTAAGACAGAACTGCTTGTAGTTTCAGCAAACCCATCACTTCATCACAATTTCACCTTCCAGTTAGGCTCATCAACCATAACTCCTTCAAAAACAGCCAGAAACCTTGGAGTTGTGATTGATAAGCTGAATTTCTCAGACCACATTGCTAAAACTGCCCGGTCCTGCAGATTTGCTTTATACAATATCAGGAAGATCAGGCCCTTTCTTTCGGAACATGCAACAACTCCTTGTTCTGTCCAGACTTGACTATTGCAATGCTCTCTTGGCAGGTCTTCCAGCCAATTCTATCCAACCTCTACAATTAATCCAAAATGCCACTGCAAGATTAATCTTTAACGAGCTGAAAAGAACGCACGTCACACCTCTGTTCATCAGTTTGCACTGGCTACCAATATCTGCTCGCATAAAATTCAAAGCATTAATGTTTGCCTACAAAACCATCTCTGGCTCTGCACCCCTTTACCTAAATTCAGTACTTCAGACCTATGTGCCCTCTAGAAACTTGCATTCTGCAAGTGAACGCCGCATTATTGTGCCATCCCAAAGAGGCACAAAATCACTTTCACAGACTTTTTCATTAACTGTTCCCATCTGGTGGAATGACCTGCCCAACTCAATCCGAGCAGCTGGATCCTAAGCCATCTTCAAGAATCGGCTAAAAACACATCTCTTCCATCTTTATTTGACCCTCTAACTCTATCACTCTCTATTCTAATTCTATTTTATCTATCTGTCTTCTATTTAAAAAAAAAAAAAAAAAAAAAAAAAAAAACACACACACCCTTGACCCTCTATCAGTTGCATATTTATTCTCTAACTGCTTTTTCTTTAAAAACTAACACTAGCTTTCTTTTTTCTATCTACTGGTTTTCTTTATAAAAAAAAAAATAATAATAAAATAAAAAATAAAACCTTGCTATGTGTACTGCGTTAGGCTATCTGAGACATGTCATATCACTTGCATGTTGTTGCTCTTTTGTTGATTTTGATTGCTTCTATTGTCCGCTTTTGTAAGTCGCTTTGGATAAAAGCGTCTGCTAAATAACTAAATGTAAATGTATAAACATGAATGAACATCAGAAGGTCCAGTTCAGCTCACTGAAATGTCTCATGTAATTGCCCAATCTGTGTTTGAACTGTGGAAAGACGCCAATAAAAAAAAAACTTGTGATTAATATGCATTGCATTTACATCAGGAAAGTTCTCCAGCGTTCACAGTAGCTATAAAAATAAACATTAGAGAGGAGCATTTACTGTTAATTAAATTTATATGTCTGAATAAAAATGAAAACTACCTAATGTGCATTTGAGTTACATAGAAACATAAAACACCTCTAATATTACAAAGTAATGTACCAAATGAGAGGTTTCCCTGTATAGTTTACAGCATTAGTTGGGAGATTTTTCTTCCTTAATAAAGTCAAATTATTGATGTTAAGAATAATCAGCTATCATTACCAGCAGAGAAACTCAGTATTGGTGCAAACAGTTTAAAGAGAAACTTGTAATTTTTTGGCGACAACCGGGCACACCTGCATTTGGAAACAAACATTCATAAATAAGCAAGAACATTTTTGCAAGTTCTTTTAGGGTTTGTGTGAGCTTTACATAAAAACAACACACGTCTGTCCTCATTTAGAGGCGTGTGTGTATCAGATGTCCAAAACAATATTCCAACATCAACAAGAAGAGTTTTAGGGGGAACATAGACCTATATTTCAATGCATAAAGGCAGCTGCTCTCCCTTTCTGAAGCGAGCGTGTGAGATCATGAGATGACAGGTAAGCGTCTCTCCCTCGCTGCAGGGCAAACGCTGGGTGGGGTTCAGCATACTTCAGCTCTCCTCCATCAGGAGCTTCAGTGTCCAGCAACGGCTCTGGCTCTCCTCCAGAGACTTTCCCTGAGTGTCACCTTTAAAAATCAATTTCCATTCTCCCCCATCCCATCCCATCCCTGCTTTTAAAGGAAAACACCGAGATAACAGCTGCTCGAGCCCTTGGGAAACAACAGGAGAGGGGGAGGAGCAGAGAGAGAGAGACAGATTCCAGGCTACACGACAGACAGCTTCAACTAATAAAAGACTGACACATTAATACTAAAGCCACATGTGCGTGAGACAGATGTGAAGACAGACAACTGCTCCTGAGCACCTGGCCCCTTCAGTCAAGACAGACAGCTGGAGAAACACAAGAAACTCACGAGACTTTCCTCACCTCCACTAACTGAAGGTGTCATCTGCAGCTGCAAATTCTCTCATTTCGAATATAACATTTATGCATTTAGCAGAATGCAGTTTACTTATGTAAATGCTCACATACGCATGCATGCACGAGTGAATCACGCTCGATGTTTCCAGGCAGAAAACGCAGAAACATGAATGATTGAAAACTCACCGGCCGCACAGGAGGGTAAAAGACTCCCATCATCCTATTCAACACAGCGACGACAGACAGCGATTCCTGCTTTCAGACGATCCTTCTGTCAGAGTCTGACACTTTCAAAATCTCCCTCTCTCTTTCCCCTCCTCTCTGTCTCTCTCTCCGTCCGGCTGAGTCTCGTCCTTCTCTCTCTTCTATTTCTCCTCCCATATCACTCACTCGTTCCCTCCCCCTCTCTTTCTGCACTTTTTCTTAAGACAAACAAACCTATTTCTTCATTTTCAAAGATGATTTTTAGCTTCTACTCCCTGTCTGATTAGAAATCATAAAAATGGTTTATAAATAGTCAAACTCCTCATTTGTTTTCATTTTGTTAAACAATTAGCCAGCAAAACTAGCATTCCCTAAACAAGTTAAAACATGCAAATCACAGCAAATGGAATTTCATGCTCTCAGCACCAAATATCATCAGCATCATCATATGCCATTCATGACAATTTAATCTTCAAATCCTATAATGTTCAGTTTATTTTAAACATCACAAGAGACTATATTATGTTTCTGATGTGATATTACAATAATAATGATATTTACGGACATTCAATTGCGTGCAAAACCTCTGAAAACAGAGCAGATGTGAAGCTCACAGCCGAATGGCTGGTGATAAATGGATAAAGAGACGGATGGAGGGATTACAGAGAGAAAAAGATGATAAAGAGTGAGATTAACTACACCAATTGAACAATCTGAACACACACACTCTCAGCAGCTGCTGCTGTAATCTACAATGCTAATCTAAAACACTGGGACTATTAACAGAGTTCAGTGCTTTTCTGCTTGTTTTAAATGGTTGTAATGTAATCTTGAAAAGCTCCTTATGTGTTCTCAGTTTAACAGATACGTCAATAATAATAATAATAATAATAATAATAATAATAATAATAATAATATTTAATAGTAAATCTTGACTTTATCAATGTCAGTGTTAGGGCTGCACAATTAATCGAATTTCTAATCGCGATTACGATTATGGATGCCACGATTACATAATTGTTCAAAACCGCGATTACAAAAATAAACAATTAAAAATGCCCACTTGAATTATTCTGTGTGCTTAAGAGGTGTTTGCAGCGTGGGGTTTAACAAACTCAAACACACTGGATAAAAGACATTTTGTTTAACTGATAGTCGTTGTCACTCTGTTGCGCATGATCGATACATTAAACGCCAAACATGTCAAAAGCGGAACAAAATAGCGTTACTCGTTTGAACTGCATGCCTCAAAAGAAAACAGCGCAGCGCGAGCTTAGAGTGTATGCATTTATTACAGTGACCAGTCGCGATCACGCACTAAACAACGCTGTGAAATCCAGTAAGAAGCACTCGAGTTCAGTGCAGAGTTCTCCAGTACAAATCACGTCTCTTTAATTTAAACTAGTTTAAAGTCAGATAAATCGGAGCTGTTATTCTCATCAACACTGATGCAGAAAGCAGCAGAAACAGTGCAACAACGATCCAGTTAGAAGACGTTTCAATCCACAAATCACCCACATTTACCATAGTTTTACTGTAACACTAATGGTAACAATGGTACTGTGGCAGAAAAGTAGGATATTCATATTGAGTATTATTAATATACTAAATATGTTAAAGTAGTAATGGAATATAAATACATTATGTTGTTAATTATTCTATCAGTTGATGTGGATTTGTAATTGACAATGTCTTTAGACTACTATTTGTCAATGCAAACACCATAGAAACCATATAGTTAGGCTTTTTTTACCATGGTAATGAGGTACTGTACTTTTGGTTATGACCTACAAATGTATAAAAGATGAGGCTGTTACAGTTTTCACAATGGTACTGTTTTTGTTAATGAAAATAAATGTACATCTGCATCCCAACTCAAGCTCCTGCTACTCTGAACTCAAGCACCTGTTCTAATGTGCATTTCTAAGAGACAAATCTTTTTTATTAATATAATAAATAATTTTAGTTTTTACATGTTCAGTGCTACCAAATCAGGTGCTGGTGCCACTGCTCTCGAATGTTAGTCTGGAGCCCTGATAATATAAGTTGTACTGTAAAATGTTACTGTAATTTGAAATTTCGTCTGTTTAATTGTTAATGAAATATATAGCTTTAGTAAACCATTTTTTTTTCCTTTTAGTTTTAGTATAACATTATTATACCATGCATAATTTTACCTTTTTTTGTTTAAAGAAGAAACCAAACAAATGTATAGTTTTCAGCCTTTTTTATATATATTTTATATAAAAATATGGCATGCAGCTTCAAACAATGGCATAAATCTGTTCAAAATAATCGTTATTAATAAATCGCAATTACAATTTCAAGGGAATAATCAACAATTATGATTTTTGTCATAATCGTGCAGCCCTAGTCAGTGTTAGAAAATGAATGACTGAAAGCATGTGAGTGAAAAACAGGGTCATTTTTGAAGGATTTTCTGACCGGCATTCATGAAGGATGTCTTTGATAGAAACACTCAAGCCCAGTTAAACTGAAAATGCAAGAATATATGATATAATATACATGATAAACAACACTTGCATAAGAAGTTTTGATTATTTGCGATTGAGGAACTGCAGCTAGGCTCGTGAGTCTGATCTGCAGAAAGAGCTGATTCTGTGTTTCAGAGTGATTGACTGACTGTTGACCTGCTATAATGAACATCAGAGAGAGACGGACGGTCATTCCGTCATCTGTGTGACACCAATATGAAGATTCGCTCTCACGTTTAGATTCATTATCAACTGCGCAATTGAGAACATTTAAGCAGCAGATCTGTGAATAATGAGGACTTTAATTAAACCTGTGGGCAAAAGCCCCTCAAAATGACATCAATTACCGGACGCAGATACGAGATGAAGAGCGCTCAGCACTGGAGGAGCTTAAATGAGCTCCACCTGAGAGAACGAGCACACTCGGCCCGATTACTGGACGCTAATTAACCTCAGAGGACATCTGACCATATGAAAGCATCACAGCCGTGATCGGAAACCATTCTGAGCACCATACAGACAGCGCTGCTCATGGGAAAGATCAGTCTAATCAGACTAATAACTGATTCCAGTAGACGTCAGTTGGGGTAGAGCTATATTTAATCTCTGACAGGAATGAAAATGAGGCTGTGAGGGACTCAAGTACAGTGTGTTTAATGGATTATACGGTTGTTTAACAACATACCGATTGTTCAGCAATGAAACATCTTTCTGAAAATGACACGATCAAGGACCTTTACACAGTGCATGTCATTGTAAAGTAAGGCTGTGCAATTAATCGAAAGAGTTTAGATTTTGATTGCAGCCTCCAACGATTATGAAAATACAGTAATCGAGATAAAATGATTACTGTGCCCCATTCTGCACTGCAAAAAAAAAATGCTTTTCTTACTTAGATTTTTTTTGTCTTGTTTCCAGCCAAAATATCTAAAAATTCTTAAATCAAGAAGGATTTTCTAGACAAGTAAAAATTACTATCTTGTTTTCAGAAAAAACAAGTCAAAATTAAGTGCGTTTTTGCTTGAAACAAGCAAAATAATCTGCCAATGGGGTAAGAAAAATAATCTTGTTTTCTGTTTGAAATAAGATTATTTTGCTTACCCCATTGGCAGATTATTTTGCTTGTTCTAAGCAATTAAGCACTTAATTTTGGCTTGTTTTTTCTGAAAACAAGACCATTTTTAATTGTCTAGAAAATCCTTCCTGATTTAAGAATTTTTAGATATTTTGGCTGGAAACAAGAAAAAAAAAAATTTAAGAAAAGCATTTTTTGCAGTGTGCTCCCTTTCAAGCAGTGCACTTTTGCTTCTCTTAAAAGCACAATTTCACATGCAAGTCAGTAAAATCACGTAACGTGACTTTTGTAAAATGAGGTGTGCCTGACTTAAAATTGATTAGACTTATTCATGTTTTTAAAAGTGTGAAAGGAAACTTACGCTGTTCCTCAGGAGAATTTCTGTGCATGCGCTCAGAGACGAAACAGAACACGAAAGTCATCTTTTAGCTCGAGGTGCATCCCTAAACAGTCAGATACACGCTAAAATGTGTCAAAATGCATTGCTTAGTGATTATTTACATAAACCCTCATCGGTCATGTAATAAATGAATGTAAACCATTCAGAATGAAAATATGTGTAACAGTAAATTGGATCCATACGGCTCTTAAAGTGACAGTGGGCTAATATTCCTGCTGCCGACTGTGTGCTTAAAATTAATCAAACAACAAAAGACAAAGACAAAATCACTCACTGCTCTTGACTGAAATACTTTAATAAGAAACAAATAAAGTTTAATAGTTTTATTTTACATTAGATTATTCAACTTCTGTTGTAGGCTGTTAACTGAATACTTTTTAAAAGAAAAAACTTAAAGCACAGTTTGTTTAATTTGTATCTTTTTTATTCTATTGTATTTGTCCTTTGCTTTTTTTATTACTGACAGTTGAATTATTGAGAGGACTTTTTTTTTTTATTTTTTTTTTTACTAATATTAGTTACCCTAGTATTCTGCTGTGTTATTAAGAATTGTGACATTTCATTGGTTTCAAAAATGTAGATCTCATAGCAACCTTATTTAAAGAAAATATATATTTGATATTACAGTATATCACTGTCATTTTTAAATCATTCATATAAAGTTCTGGTCATATGGGCCACTCATAATTGTGATTACAATATTGACCAAATTAACTGTGATTATGATTTTTGTCATAATCGAGCAGCCCTACTGTAAAGACTGTAAATCTGTTCATCAGCCTCGTTTTCATTGCCGTTAAATTAAATGTGTCGTCTAACCTGACTAAAGTCTATAGCTTACTGTTGACTAAACACAAAACACTAATAAACAAGAATATAGAAAACATGTATTTTATTTTAATGGAAAGTTTTTAGTATTTAATAATTCAATTTATATTCAACATTTTTGTTTATCTTCACCGAGCTTAGAGCAGTGCATTATGGGATTGCATTCACATGAAGGATGCGTGTGATCCGTGTCTCTCAGTGTTTGTGAGATCTGTAGCGCCGCCTCTAATTGGGCTCCATGTTTAATTGGTGTATAGTGGAGTTTAATCAGATTAGCGCTGGCCCACACGCGCCTCACCGCTCCGTCAGGGTTCAAGCCCGGCTATTGTTTACACATTAAAATGGCGACTCAGTACCGCTGCGCTTTTACTACAGGATTTTAACGGTTACTTATTAGGGTCCAAAAGATCTGCTGTAGTTAATATTTATAACAGATGAGACGAGCCGATTGGGACGCTTACACAACACGTCATACGCACTGATAGAAGAAATCAACGGTTTCACTCTCAGCTCTGATGCGAGGAGGACAGTAAATGGAGTTGAGGACGGTTCTGCAGAGAATCACGCGTTATTTCTGCTCTGCTCCTGCGTCTCTTTTCATCTTCTCTTGATAAACACCCTCTTTGAGCTCCGCGCAGCTCCCAGCTGGAACTAATGTCCCTCCTACAGTCCCCTGAGGGAACACTTATCAGTGCGCACTGCGCCGCTTCAGACTGACACTGGAATCATCCGCAGTGCTGATGTTTGCACAGCCAATCTCATCAGAACATGGCTGGACCATAATGCACTGCCGCAACCGAAAGAAGAAACAAATCAGTGTGCGAGCCTATTTATAGGACCGTGGTGATTTTTTTGAAATTGCATCATTTATGGTCACACTTTCAAAATTCTCATTACTGTAATTCTTTTTCTGCATTAGTCGTAATGCACAAAATCCTCACACTGCACATTTACAGTAATAACTCCAAGGCCCCAAATTTTTTTATTAAAATCTGTATACTCTAAATTCTGTACAAATGATTCACTAACAATTCAACTTAATCTTTTTACTGCATTTATTAATTTAGCAGAGGCTTTATCCATTTTTTTTTTGCATCACACAAATGGAAACAAAAAACAATCTCACAACGGAAAAAACTTCACAGTCCTAAAAAGAGGCTTGAAATGATTTACTTTCTTCTTTCTCTGGGTTTTGGGCTGAAATATGAGCAGGATGTGTTTTTGACAGAGTTCATGAGATTCAGCCCAGAATCTGCTTTCAGAAAGAAAATCAGTGTTTTTTCTGCTGATATTTGAGGATCAGCTCAGATTGGCACTAAAGGCCGTCCAGAGAATGAAGACAGAAACATCTGGAGTCCATGTGTGTGAAACAGACGACTAGAGCTGAGAGAGACAATGAGTCACAGAGAACCCCTCCACCACCCCGTCATGTGCCTCATTTCCTTAAGAACTGAGCCACTCGCTGCCAACACACACACACACACAGGGCTCTACGCTTACTTTTTCTTTTAGGAGTGCTTGTGCTCCTAATTTTAAAAAAATTAGGAGCACGGTCAAAAAATTAGGAGCACCTTCTAATCAATAATCAAAAATTCTGATCAAAAAAATTAACCTTCCTATTACGAGGTGATATTTGACTCCTGATTTACAGGGAATTTTGTTTTTACCTTTGTAATGGAATTTTTCTAACTTTATTAAAAGTATGTCATCTTTTGTCAAATTCAAAAAAATATATATTTATAAGCTTTTAACATTTTTAATTAAAACAACAGAATAAGAAGTAGAATAGGAATGTTACCAATAAAATTAAATCAGTATTTAAGAAATAAATTTGTACTACAGAGGTGACACAGAAGAACACAAAAGTGGCTTGTAGGTGTATTTTCAGACATTTAATGAGGCTCAAAGGTTGCATGAGTGCAATTCATAAATGCATGTTGCGGTTAATGTTTTAAATATACAATTTTGAATATAGAAATATTAAATGATTTAAATAACAGAAAAGATACTTTAAAAAAATAATTAAAACTGCCAGCAGGTGGCGTCAAGTCACTGATTTTATCACTGAATCATTCATTTAATTGATTCGTTCAAACGGCTGATTCATTCAGGAACAATTGAATCATTGACTCACTAGATTCATTTAAAAACGCAGTTCATTCATAAACGAAACACCGCTGTGTTTGAATGGAGATGCACAGCTGTGACTTTGTCTGAAACTATTTTCATTGACAAAATAGAGCAAAATAAGGCAATAGTGTTGTAGTCAGACAATATAAGTCACTTAATATTAACTTCTTGTTTGATGAACTGTTGTATTAAATCAATATCATATTTGCAAGCTGTCACTCTCCTTAGTTCATCACATCTCACAAAACTCCATTATAATCAACGCAGCTCTCTACACTGCACAGTGAATCTCTTATTTACTCTCTGTCTACACTTTGTTTGTTATAATGAGAGGATACGTCTGTGATACATTACTCAACGCTGCAAAAACACGTAAGTACGTCAGAAACCTCTGAAGCTCTCTCAGCACAAACACAAATATGCTGATGGGGTCAGTCACACAGGTGCTCCTAAATATTTTTTCATAGTCGCACGCAGTAGTTTTCAGTCACAAATGTAACTGAAATGGTCGCACTGTAGAGCCCTGACACACTCTTTACTGAGCAGCGTCTCACTGGAAGAACTCGCAGATCTTCTGAGAGTACAAACTATGATTCCCTCAAACTTACTGACCTGTAACTTCCAGTGAAAGGAGAACAGCAGAATGGAGTGATCAGGCAAGAGAAGGACAAGAAAGTGAACAGATGGTGCAGCTGAAGGAGGAGGAACTCAGTGAAGGATGGAGGTGAAGAAGAAAGACGACATGATTTGCGAACGAGAGGACAAGTGTTTCATAGCTCTCACTTACTTCATGTGTGTCTATTTGTGCCACGACTCTGACTGTCTGTCTGCATTTTTATACTTCCTGCGTGCGTGCGTGCGTGTGTGTGTGTGTGTGTGTGTGTGTTACTGCTGAATGCATTTAAGATGGAGGTCTGGCATCCTGACATCAGTCTTGTGTGTGTGTGTGTGTGTGTGTTTGTGTGTGTGAGACTCACTCAATGAGGTACTGAAAAAAAAAGACCAAGAAAATGAAAAACACATTGCTCAACATGCTCAAAAAAAATAAAACTCTTTTAAAAGGTCACTAAAAAGCAAATGCTCTTAAGGGAACAAACATAAGTACACTGGAAAACACGGCATTCTCAGCACTAGAGCTGGGGGAATGTTTTCTACAGCCCATTTTCTTGACATTTTTATATCTAGCTATTTGATTAACAACTCCCAGTTTAACGACAGACATCTGAAGGAAACTCTATCGCCCTCTAGAGAACCAAAGACTGCAAACATTAATGTCTCGCTTGTATACTTTCATAAATTTTCAGTCACTAACCACATCAAAATAAAGACCAGAGATGATTTTACGCCAATAGCAATGCATTGAACAGACGTAACAAACACTAAACTGTGACTGCTGCTCTCGGCAGATGCTTTAAAGTCCGCGGGATCCAGAAGTAGCTATCTACTTTATTTCAGTATTGTGATATTTCAAACTAGGGCTGGGCGATTTGTCAGATTTTATCGATTAATTCGAATGTGTTTCGCCACAATTTTATTTTTAATAAATTGAGGAATCATGATTTTGAATAGAAATATTACCAAATGTTAGAATTAGACACTTTGACAATATGCAAATGATAACAGTAAACAGAAAAAGACTGATCCAACTGCACGTCGACGCACATGACTAACTGCTCACTAACCTTGACTTTTCAATTTTTTTTAAAAGCATTTCCAAGATGTAGATCATGCATCTTTTCTGCAAAGATATTTAAAGATGTTTTAACAAGTGATTTGTTTATGTTTATTTGTTCATGTGTGGTGCACTTGGAACAGAATTTTCTTTAACTAGAGGATGAACAAAGAATAAGTTACTTGAATCATGTTGTAGTTATATTTAAGTTGACTAATTAAAAATCGTAAAATTTGAGAATCCGTCAAATGTTCTGAAAAAAAGAGATTTTATTTTTTATCATATCTCCCAGCCCTATTTCAAAGCGATACGGAATATTGAAGAGGGCGGGGTTTATTTTAGTGCTCCTCCTCTCAATTGCTTGCTAGCAGTTAGAGGGGCGTGGCTAGAGACACTGACATCAGAGATGGAACACCATTCCAGAGAAGAAAGCAAATTTCAGATTTTGATTAAAGATTACCAATACAAACTTTTTATTTTTTCCATTAACCTGCACAGATTATTTGTTCACCACAAGACTACCGATGTGCGCTAACAAAGCAAACTGCATCAATTTTGATTTCATGTGGACTTCAATTAGAAGCAAACTTTTAAAGACACTTTCTTGACTCCATGAGCACAGGCCAGCTGAGACGCATGCGCTTGCTCGCTCTATTGTCTATCACAATAACCATCACACCCCGATTTTACTGCTCTGCTCGTGGGGTCAAAGTTCAAAGTTGCCATGGTAACACGTGTGCAATCCCATAAGGGTAATTACTGGAGACATGGGGTAAGTAGGGCATGTTACAACAGCAGAGGACGACATCTGAGCATATTTAATACACGCAGCTCTGTGCATGATGTAAAAACGCAAAGGCTTATCTGCAAATCTCCAATCAGTGTGTGTGTGTGTGTGTGTGTGTGTGTGTATTACCCCCCAGCCTGCGTCAGGATAAATGGGAGATCAGAGACTAATGCCACTCTGAAACAAGTGTAGATCTCTTTAGCACAACAAAAAGCCTCTTTACTGTCAGTGATACAGCAAATCCTCTTCAAACGGCACACGCATGTGAGAGAGAGAAACAGCAGTGAACCGATGTGATTTTAATATCACACTGGTCAAAGGGCGACTCAAAGAGTTCCTACAGCTTTTGACCAATAATGTTTGGGTTTTTAGCTAATTTGCATTCATAGCATGAACTGAACTACAAAAACTGAACCTGGAAATCACTGTTCTCCGAGGTTTTTGAAGCTTTGCTGCTTCATATTCCAGACACTGTAAATGTGTTTTTAAACACACTGCACAGGATGATGGAATCCGACTCGTGTGTTTACACACACTTTAAATCGACTTCTCGTTCCTTTAATTTGCTCCATCTCCTGCTTTCATAAATGCACGTCTCTTGTTACCAAACGGTTTGATTCCTGCAGCCCCCACTCCTCCATTCCTGTCTCTGCTGCAGGCGTATTTCCAGACTCGCTCTCAGAACAAGATCAATACCTTTTTTGGGCTCCACCAGCAAACTCCACACACACACACACACACACATCTGCTGGGTCTTAAGCCGTCATGGTGCAGTTTAGAGAAACCGTGAGTCATTAGCCTGTGAAAATGAACCTTTAGGGTCCATGCAGCACTTTAGATCACTTACTGGAGAACGGAAAAAGAGATAGCGAGAGATGAATAAAATGCTGAGAGATGAGATACATAGAGTGTGAGGAGAAGCGGAGCAGAAGTGCTTATGATGGAGGATGGAAAAGTACCGCAGGATGGAGAGATGGAGAGGAATGCAGGCCTTAGATGAGAGCAGCGCTGGAAAATCAGCTCACGAGTCAAGCGCATTTACAGTGAGAGAAACCCATGCACGAGCGGCGGGTGAAATTTCCAATCAGCGCCGTTTGTTTTCATCTCATGTAACGGGGCTGCGGGTCACTGTCAGATCTGAGAGCCGCAGAGCATCTATTCTTTCATAAACACAAACGCACAGAATGAATGGTGGTTTTAACGCTTACCTGTCCGATTTCTCCGGTGCCGTCCATCCGCGCTCGCTTGCATTCCGCGCCGACCGAATCCCCCGCCGCCGCGGCGCCCTCCGGTTCTGGATCCCCGCGCTTCATCCCCCGAACCGCCGCCGAACCCGCGTCCAGATCCCTGTCGCGCTCCAGGATCCCGCGGCTCACGGGCAGCATTACAGATGCGACGTCGGTCGACATTAACATTGAAGTGGGCCGCAGATGTTGCGTACGAAGAGCGAACAGCGAAGTCGAGATGTTCTGGCAGAGGATCAGCGGCGCTTTATGGATCAGAACCGACGCTCACCTGACGCGTTCAAACCCGTTTCAATGTGACGCACGCGTGCCGCATTAAAGGCCTTTGAAGAGTAGCGAGTATCTCAGGCCTGGACGAGAACCGCGAGCAGAATAAAAAAAACCCAGCGAGCTTCGGAACGCTTCGGCAGATGAGCAGATCCTGTGATGTGGAACGCAAACGCTGGGAAAAAGCGAGTCTAAACGCATGGAGGGCGAACGCGAAGGAAACGCTTAATGCGTCGGAAGGTTTCGGATCTCACGCTCTTCCACCAAATTTAACGCAAAATCGTCAGGTTCGCCTTTAAAAACAGGCGTCGCGGAAAAACGCGAGAGAAACGCGATGCATCATTCCAGTTGTTCGAGCGATTCAAGCGATTTCCTAAAACAAAGGAGTGGCGTGGAGCTGCTGCTTTTCCTTTCTTCTCTCTCTCTCTCTCTCTCTCTATGGATTCTTGCGGCGGAAAGGAAACGCGAACCCCTCCTCTCCGGTTTCCTCGCGCTCTCGTTGCTTATTCTTGCTGCGGTTTCCCGTTTTCCCCGTTGGAGCACGAAGCGCTTTTAGTTTTTAACTCGGCAAACGCAAGATTACGTCTGGCTATTTTTCTAATCTCGGCGTTTTCTTCGCTTAAACCCGCAATGCTGCGATCAGGATACGTCAACACGCGACGAGCCAATAATGAGCGTTCCGTATGAAAAAACGCTTGGAGAAAATCAGACGCGACCTCGCAGCGGCGCGGCTAAAGTGAAAGTGCTGGAAATCTACGCTGATCCGCTCACACAGACGTGTCGATATGAGGAGATGAACAGAGCGCACGTATATTTATCGATTGTGTGATTCATATGCGGCACAGTTTGTTCCTGCTGGATTCGCAGTGGAAAAAAAAATGAAGGGGAGGCGCGTTTGTGGCGTTTGCGCGACATCTAGCGGCCGAATGAAGCTATAACACCAACTAGAGCGGACATAATGCAGTCTCACATGCACTTTATGAATTCTGTTTAGGATTGTTCATTGTTCCGTTTACTTTAGGAGTAAGCGGAATCAAATGGGAAACCATTTACATTTCATTTAAAATAAAACATGAACATCTGTTTGAAAATCTAGATCTGTTTCTTGTGTGGATCTCTGTTGCAGACAGCTGTGTATGATGGACTCAAAAATGTTCACTTGATGAAAATGTGCAGTTACTCAACTCTCCTCTACAGAACTTAAAGAGGGTAAAACTGACCCAACTTCAGATCTCTTAAAAAGAAATGTGACTTACTCTAAACACTCCAGAAACTGACCGTTTATAAACCTGTACTGTGAGAAATATTCACTGCAGTAAAAAGTGGGACAACTAGCCCCAATCCCCCAATTTCTAGAGTATTCTGTTGTTGTGGTGCATGTTGAATCTCACTGAGGCCACATAAATTGAGTTCTGGAGCTGGATCTCTTGAATAACTCATGAAAAGAGTTAAATGTATAAAAGTTGTACGGTTATATCTTCTGGTCAGCAATTAGTGTTTGCAGTATGTGTTAAAGCAATAATACTCCTTAAATCATGAGAGTACAGTCATGCATTCTTTTCTCTTTTATTAATGTAGCAATTCCAGTTTTCTATGGTAAATTTCTAATTCCCAGGTGAAAACATTTCACTTCCAGAATGCACTTAAAGTGCTGTACTTAATATACTAAAAATGATTCTTTAGTATTAAAAAAAAATGTATTTAATTAGCACTTGTAGCACACTTGAACCCATCTTTTATACACTAGTACACTCAAGTGTACTACAAGTGCTAACTAAATCATTTTTTTATACAGAGATAGTATGTTAAAAGCACATTTTAGTTCACATTCATGGTGTCCCAGTATAGCACAGTTGAGTACACTTAGATGATCTTAAGTTGATCTTAAGAAGTACTAAAGAATCATTTTTAGTATATTAAGTACAAAATTAGTGCATGAAGATAGAGCACTTTAAGAATATTATGGAAGTGCACTTTTTTCACCTGGGTTATCTTTGAGTTGAAAAGAACTATCCACACTAGCATCTGATGCTTGATTTCTATCCTGAGAACTTTTTCAGCATTAGCACACTGCAGACATAATGAACTGAGCAGAGTAATATTGATAATATCAGCTAATATTTTGTGTCAAAATAGTAGCTCTGGTTTACCGTCACAAGCTGAATAATGATATTGAATTATACTTTTTTCTTCTAACAAAATGTCTCTGTGTCATCAAAACCTGCAAAACAAATTCAGGTGCTTCTGAGAGCTAGCAATGCTCAGTTTTCTAGATGAATGCATTATTTAGTTAAAAAAAAACAAAAAACAAAAAAAAAGGTAAATTATTAAAAACAATGCAGTCACTTTGGATAAAAGTGCAGTTTAAATCCATTAATCTAAATGCATGATGTGTTAGATTCAGTTCTGTCATTGAAGAGGGAAACCCCAAAAGAGAAGTTTACTAAAATCCCAACAGTTAAAATGTTGTACATGTTTCTGTGTCTAGGTTTAAATTGTGTTAAAAAGGCAATATGAATGAAAACTGAAATTAACTTTTAACGAAATCAAATCAAATCCGTGAATACACTGAAAAAGACACAAACTGGACAGTGTCTGTATAAAAACACAGAAGGATTTGGAGTTGTAGTTGAAACTGTGAAGTTTTGTAGAATCAACTGAAAAGAAAAAATGTTTTGGTTCATGGTGTGCACTGAAATATTTATCGCTCTATAGAGTAGTTATGACAGTCGAGGGCTCTTCAATCATTCCCCACAGCTTGTCTGTGGCAGAGAGTCAGAAAAGTGTATTTGCAAGACATTACAGTAGATTTACTCATTTGTTCCTTGCATCACCTGTTTATGTGAAGCTCTGCTTGCAACCTGCAGTTACATCACGAAACTTTGATTGTGAAACTTTTTCTTTTCTTCAGCCAATAAAAGACAAGTTCTATTTGTTGACCCAAAAGAACTGCCACAATTGGTTGTGTCCAAACATCCCTCCTCTGTGTCCTGCGAGAGAGACACTAAACTAAGGACACGTCTAAGTTGGGTGATGGTCAGACAGACTTTGGCAGAGATACTGTGGGGATCGAAGCAGGATGCCTTTATAGTGAGTGAGCAGTGGGTGAGTTATCTGTGAAATATTGATAATTGGTCATAATGATAATCATTTAAAGGGGTCATGACATGCCTTTTTTATATTAAAATGTTCATTGTGTATTTGCACAAAAAAACAGTCATATATTTGCAAAAACTATGATTTTCAACCCTCATTCTGTGACTGAAACACTCTGAAACAGTTTAAGAGCTCCGTTTTCTTTAAGGTGTGTCAGCATCTGCTGTTATGATTGGCTAACATTACTGCATAGGGAAAATATCAACAGCCTCACTAATGCATATGAGTAACGGGATGAGAGCGTAGTAGAGCAGGTGTTTTTGATGGACTCCATGCACAATCGCTTCCACGTTAAATTTTAAGGAACTGTCCCAAAACTGGACAAATATATTATATACTAAAATGTTAGGTTTACTATAGTTTATACACATATATACACACACACACACATATATATATATATATATATATACATACTGTAATATATTATAATTAGTTGTTATTAAAAATATGACAGAAGAGTTTGGGAGAATACCATAAAAGGAGCTAAGGTGGCACTTTTAATTAAATTTATTATTATTATATTTATATTTTTTAGCAGAAATATAGTCTGTTCATTCCTATGGGCGGGTAATTTCTTAGCAGAACAGAGTGAGTGTCAAGAGCATCCAAAAGTTGAGAAATGCTCAACCTTATCAGGATTTCTGCAGGATTTTTAAGCTCAAATTTAAGACTTTTTAAGACCTTTTTTAAGACCTGCACAAATAAAATTAATACCATATGAGCGGGGTAGCGCAATGTCTATAGTACCATATTAAACTGTAAAATGACTGTAAAAAGCATAATTTACAATTCAGATACAAGTTTTCACAAAAACAAAAAGTTTTGTAAAATGATAAACTTTACATTTCAGCCTTTACACCATTTTTAAGAAAATGGATAAGTCAAAAGTGTTAATAATATTGATTTCAACAATTATTATCAATAAATTATTATATAAATTAAATAACGTGAATTAGGGGTGTGCGAAATTGGCAAAAAATGATATCTTGATATTTTCTGGGATTTTATCGATAACGATAATTAGACGATATTTTGCGGAGTGTGTTATTGTGCTGGTATCTTAAAGATTACCATGGACAGGTGACTCCTGAATTTTTTTGATATTCTTCATATTCTGTGTGGTCAGTTCACAGCAGTGATAGAAATTAGTCTTTTCCAACAAGTTTTATGGGCATTTTTACCTTTAAGCCATTTTTTCTAAAAGTGTGCATAATCTTTTGAGTCTAATTCTTGCATTTGGGCTGTTAGCAAGCAAATGAAATCAGTATCAACAAAATGTATCTTTGCAATGCATCTGAAGTGGCATTTAGATGTATTTACACACTCTTTAATGCAGCTCAGAGGGACATAGAATGCTAACCTGCACAGTTACAAATGCATAAATGATGTTTTGATATTTGAAACATAAAATGTTAAAAACTGATGTTTGAAATTATTTTAAAAATATGAATATACTTTAAATGTGAAATTAAAACGGCCAATAGGCGGCAGTAAGTCAGCGTTAATAAGGGAGTCATTGCGAGTGAACCGAATCATTTAAACGTTTGATTCATTCAGGAACGAAACACTGTCATGTTGCTCAGAGACGCAAAACAGTGCTGTGGCTGTGTTTGGAATTATTTTTGTTGTAGAAATAGAGCAATAACAGCCAACATGGTGTCTAAAACGTTTATTGAACTGTTGCATAAAATCAATATCACATTTGTAATCATGCTGATTTTTGGAGAAAAAAAAAATGGCACTCTTTGTGTGATATTAACTATATGAAATAATATAAATATAGGCTATACATTTTCTGCCCCCATATCTTAAATGATGTGATCAGTCTAAATGTATTTTAATAGACTGAATCGCACGCACTCTAGTTTAATCTATGTTAACTGATTCATTCTCTGTCAGCAGGTGTCTCGTTTGGCTGAAATATAAGAGTTTTCCCGGTAAAGACAGAACACAAAGCAGCGCAGCACCGGACTTTGAACTTGCAGCGCTCATGTTTATTTAATCAAATCATAGCCTTTTGAAGTTTAATCGTCACATTCAGCCATATCGCAATTATTGTCTTTCCATCTCCAAATTTAAGACCTCTTGAAATCATAATTAAGACTTTCTTGTACAATTTAAGAAGACCCCGCGGAAACCCTGCTTATGCAAATAAAGAGTGAAAAATGTAGGTATAACTAAAGTTACTGAATGGCCTGAGCCATTTGTCATAAGCATCAAAGCTCTACTGTTTGTGCTCAAGTTTCTGCTGGATTTATATCTCATATTGTTTACATATTACTATATTCCGTTGAGATTACAATGCAGTTTGGATGCTAAATTTCACTAGACTGGTTGGATTAACAAAAGTAATAGACTTCAACTGACGCATCTCACATAAGCAGAGTAGAATTATTTCTATTCAAATTGACTATTGTCAGATATCTGAATTACACCTGCTCACAGTTGAATGTGCTGTTGTGATGTGAAACAGACTTTACTCACTAAAGTGCTAGCAGCTAGCAAACATACATCACAGAGACGTCTATTTGACATCTGCAAGACATATTTATCTGAGTGTTTGCTCATCTGCAATACATCTATAGGATGTTTTCAATCAATGTCAAATAGACGTTTAGAATTTATGATTTAAAATGTAAAACTGATATCTTTAAACATTTATCAGATGTTTGTATACAGCAGATGCTTTTCAGATGAAGTGATCTTTAACAGACATCTTGCAGATGTATGTGTGCTATCTGGGCAACGGCTAACAGACAGCGCTACTGTATGAAGCACACACAAAAACCTATGAAATATTAATGCAAATAATTTGTGACGGAGAGGTATAATGATTCTGATTCAAAACAGATAGTCAAATAAAAAACGTGCCTCATTTATAGCGATTACAAATTATTACAAGTTCTTAGAATTCACTTATAATATATGTGTCAGCAGTACACACGATGGGAGTGTTGCACCGCAGCAGATCAGTGATGTGGCTGTGCTGCTCCACTGCATCAAACACTTCAGCAATGATCCAAACAATACACCACACATGAGACAAGTACAACCAAGATGTAATATGGTCATTATATTTCTGGTAAATGTAGGCTCCCTGCTGATCTTATATGTGTTCATTTTTAACACAGCTCCTCAAATCTTGCCCTGGAGGGTCATTACCCTGCAGAGTTTAACTCCAACCCTGATAGAACACACCTGAGCAAGCTTATCAAGGATCACAGATAGGTGGCTTCATCAGGGTTTGAGCTAAACTCTGCAGGGCAGCAGCTTCCAGGATTGGATTTGAGGAACCCTGGTTTGGAAATGGAAGCTGATGCAATATAGTAGAGATCCTCAAATCTGGCTTGCGAGATCCACTTTCCTGAAGAGTTTAGCTCTAACCCCAATCAAACACACCTGAGCATGCTAATCAGTGTCTTCAGGATCATTAGAAAATCACAGGCAGGTGAGTTTGATCAGGGTTGGACCTCGAGGGCCAGATTTGAGGATCCCTGCAATATAAGCTAATCCTCAACATTCTTAGCGATGTGGTCTAAAGCAGAGCTCCCCGATCCTGTTCCTGAAGATCTACCTCAGAGTTCAGGTCCAGCCTTGATCACACCTGTCTGTAATCATCAAGAGCTCCTGAAGATCTTCATTAGCTGTTCAGTTGTATTTGATCAGGGTTGGATCTTCAGGAATAGCGCTGGTATAGGACTAAATACCTGCTTGTGTCCTCATATCTTATGTTTTTGCATTCCTTACATCATTTTGACATGTTCCCCAGCTACATTTTTGTTTTTATGTTTTTGAGGAAAGTAGCAAATGCATGTTCGAAAAGCCATTTATTGTTGCTACATGACATGGGTCATGATACATCAAAATAAATAGACTCATCAACCAAATAAAGAAAAGAGAAACACATTCCATATTTATAGCTACTGATGTCAAAGGTTGTGTGTCCATCAAACTCTACAGTATTTTGGCACAAATTCATCCTACAACATTCTTTACTAGGGTAAAAGTCAAATTAGACATATGGATAAACTTGGACAGGGTATGTGATGCTCAAATCCTTAAACCATGAACAAAACTACACAGTCAAAAAATACATAACATTCACTCACTCTGTTTGTGCAGTGAACTATCTGCTGCATGGAAACACTTCAATGTTCTGTTTGGTTTAAGTCATGCAAATAGTTTTGTCTACTTATATTTTAATGTTTAATATGTAAAATTTCTTAGCCTGTTGCGTGACACAGGGTTTAGGTTTAGAGTATTTCTATTATTTGAAATTTTGATTTTATCAAAACCAGTCAAGAAGCACTGATTTAACGAAGCGCTCATCATTAGCATGTTGACTTTATGAAACTGTGCCGGTTGTTGTGTTTTCTGTCATGTTTCCCCAGACGTCTCCTGTTTGCCTCTTTCTCAGCTGCTCGTTTGTAAAGTTTGACTCGTCATGACTCTCTTCTGATTGATCTTCAGACTCACTGCAGCGAACGGATACAAACTTCACTTTCTTCTCCTCACTGTTGTGTTTCTGTCAGATAACCTGATTCTTTGACTTCTCACAGATTAGATACTTGGTTTCCAGATGCATAATTAAGAACAGTAACGAGTCACTAATTAAAATGTTAATTAAAATGCCTGGGGATTCATTAAGAATGGACTGAGGTGACGCAGATGGTATGAGCTTGTAATTGTGTAACTAGATGATGCTATGAGATTAATTAACATGAAAAACATTTACAGTAGACGGTCACGTGAGCTCGTGTTGTCATTGATCTCAGACTGCTAGAGATGATTACATTAGAACAAGAAGTATGGATATTAGCTAGATGTGTGATACATAAAGGAACTCAATAATCAACTTACATGTCTGTTCACCTGTTCTTCCCTTCTGATCTATAGAAGCCGCATGTGTGTAAATACTCTGAAATATCAAAATAAGAAGAGATTAATCTTCATTTGAACAGTGTAAACTGTGTAAAACACACTGGCTTGACAAAACATGAAGCTCCATAAACAAATATATGACAAAATCATAAAAACATTCCCAAAACCCTACAGCTTTGCATTAAAAGAACTCAAAAAAATGTAAATGAGCACATCAATACTGCCTCAGAAACGAGCTGTTTCTCAATATGTGTTCATGTTTACATCTAGCCAAGTACACAACTCAAATCCCCGGATGTGTTCTTGCTCCGCCCCTTTTATCAAGGATGGGTTAGAGGTGACTTGTGCGAAATTGAGGCAGCCACCCTGCACTGAAAAAAATGACTCATTGAATTTACTAATTTTTTTAAGGTAAGTGGTTGCAATCAATTTATTTTAGCTACATTTAAATAAAAAAAATTAGTTGACTAACTTTCAACTAAATTTGTTTATAAAAATGTAGCTAAAATAAATTGATTGCAACCACTTACCTTAAAAAAATGTAGTAAATTCAATGAGTCATTTTTTTTTTCAGTGCGCTGAAAAAACCAGCATATGCTAGTTAGATATGTTTTGACGCTGGGATGCTGTTTTATGCTGGTCATATGCTGGCAAAGGACCAGCATAAACCAGCAAAGGACCAGCATAAACCAGCCAAGGACCAGCATAAACCAGCATCCCAGCGTCAAAACATACCTAACCAGCATATGCTGTTTTTTTTCAGCAGGGGTATCCCAGAATGCATTTCAAACCAACCAGCGAGTGTTAATGGCAGAGGAGAAAACCCGCGTCATTTTCAAAATGTTGTTATTGTTTCATGAAATGTTTTCATTTTCATTTAACTTTTATTTAACCAGGTAAGTCAATTAAGAACAGGTTCTTATTTTCAATAACAGCCTGGTGGGAGAATTAATATCTCCTGAAAGACATACAAACATACATTACAATGGCCTGCATAAAACACAAAAAAATAAAAAATAAAAAAATAAAATAATAAAATAAAATAAAAACCTCAGTTAAAACATTTACAGGTTGATTTAAAAACACTCACAAGTAATTTTTTAAATGCGCGTACTGGAATATTTGACTCTAGTTTCAATAGATTTTGTAGCACATTCCAATCATTTGGGGCAGCAAATTCAAAAGCAGATCGACCATAAGTAGTTTTCTTTCTAGAGATAGTCAGGAAAATATCATTTACATTAATGTAGTTTTGTAACTACAAATGTAACTAAAAATGTAGTTTTATCAGGCGAGAATGTAGTTGTTTAAAACTCACATCTGCGATTTATTTATAAAGATAGCACCTATTTGAAAATTAGCTTCACTGATTTTGGAGACGTGAGCTCCAGGCGATCAGCGGGCGCTCAGTGCTCATGAACCCGCCGAGAGCAGCCTCACCGCAGCTAGTCCTTCTGACATTTGCTGCTGGCTCTGATGTCTCTGTAGTGGTTAAACAAGAGTTGTAACTCATTTTAGGTATATCTAACAGGCAATCTTTGGTCTCATGAGTCTATTATTTGCAGTGCTGGGGAAAGTTACTTTTAAAAGTAATGCATTACAATATTGCGTTACTCCTTAAAAAAGTAACTAATGGCGTTAGTTACTTTTTATGGAAAGTAATGCATTACGTTACTTTTGTGTTACTTTTTGTCACCTGGTCTGGGCTTGACTATTTATTTGTAATAACTGAAAACCCTAAAGTTACATTTTTGGTGACTGTAAAGGCCCTTTCACACCAAGAGTGAAATTAATAATCCTCAGGCTGAAGAAAATGCCTCTGTCTCTGCACTTACTCCCGATTTCTCTCAACACGGGGATAAAGTGAATAAATTGGAAAACAAAGTAACTTGTGTTACTTATTTGAAAAATTTAGATATATTCTAAATTTAAAAGTAATGCGTTACTTTACTAGTTAGTTGAAAAAAGTATTCTGATTACATAACTCGCGTTATTTGTAATGTTACCCCCAACACTGATTATGTGTTCCAGGTCATGTTGTTTTGGCTGAGCACAAAGTTTAGTTTCATAACTTTATATATTTATTTAACTTTGCCATTGTATGGTACTGACTTTGTAGCGTACTTTAACTGAACTGTTTGCTTTTGTCTTTATTTCCTATTATATGAGCCTCTTTATACTTACACTTTTATAATGGCTATTATTGTTCATTAAAACTGCCATTTAACAAAAAGAGACAGACTTCTGCTTTATGTCATATTTCATTTTATTATACCTACAAACAGTGAAGATAATCAGAGTATATATATGCACATATTAATATTTAATATTGTAAATATACATCCAGTGAGGATAACCAGGGTAGCCAAGGTGAGGTGAGTGACATTATGAAGGACGCTGCAGTTTCATTTGCAGAATTAACGGACTTGTGTCCTCCTGAACTTGCCAAGATCAAACTACCAAAGACAAAAGTCAGAACTTTGTGTTCTTGGTATCACTGTTGGGCTCGTCACTCAAAAAAATGTAATTTATTACTCAATTCTAGTTACTCCTTTCAAAAGTAATACTATTACGTTACTTGTTACTTTCTGGGAACAGTAATTAGTTACACTACTAGTTACATTACTTTTCCTTCATGCCCCACAGAATATAATACAATATATTTCTGCCTCACCATTTCACCAAAATCCACATTGGATCACAGTCAGAAGTTATTACAAATGCTCAGTGATGACTGATAGTGACATTTCAATAAAAGTGTGTTATTCTCATTAATTGTATATCTTGAAGTTAATTGTAGCTGTAATTTCTGCTACCCATATATGATTACATTTCATGATGTATTTTATCAAAAGAAATCAAATGAGTTCATAAGAAAATGTTTCATTTTCTAGAAAGATTTTTTTAATTATAGTAATACAATTTCTATCAGGATCAGAGGGATGAGGGAAAGCCATGTAGCGCAGAGTTAACTTACACATCAGGGTTCAGATCATCTTTTCTCCTGACAAAATCAGTGTAATGGCTATATTTCCATCTGCTGATTTTAAGCTTTTTCATATTCCAAGCTTGTCTGCTGCTCTGGTGATTCATGTGTTTATGAGTCGTGAAAATTATGAAAATAAATCTTGGAATTACTGGATTGTTGGATTTCAAATCAGTAGGGGTTCAGGCATCAAAATTAACTAAGTAACAAACTGTTTTATGGATGGTAACTGTAATATTAATACTGAAATCTTATTAGTAATTAGTTACACTACTAGTTACTGCAAAAAGTAATATTATTACTGTAACTAGTCACTGCCCAAGACCACTTGGTATCAAGGAACGGCTAAGAGCTCCTTAAAAATCAGTCATTTTCGCAAATGTGTATATAGTTATTTCTGCCATTACTATAAACATTTCTGATTACAGTTTTTTTACAATCGCTAGGACACATTTCTCAATACTAAAGTCACTTTTTCAAAACTCTTCACACAGTTCTCTTAACCATCTTTCAGCTTGACACAGCAGTTCATTTCACATTCAAAATGCACTAAAATTAATAAAACACTTCATTAATGTAACAGCTCAACTCATAGTTCCATAACTCTAGCAAAGACAAACACACTTTATCACTCATAACACAACAACCTAAAAAACACTGACAACAGGGAATATTATGCAGCGTTTTCTTTTGGAAAACTTCTTTACAGAATAAGAACGATACTCTCTACTGTTTATAATTCACTGGAGTATGTTACATGCTCCATGTTTACATTACAGTACAAGATTATTCCTAAATTTTCCCCTTTTGTATAGATGATAATGAAAGACTAACACTTGTGAAGATGTTCAACTTCATGCAACTGTTTGATATTATTTGATTTTTTACATTCAGAATATTTTTCTATATGATATTACTGTAGAAATGTTGCACATTTCTCATTCATTTTTGCTAGGTTTTTAACTTTAGTTTAAGAGTTTTGAAAACAGTATGTAAACGTGCAAATTGTCTTGTATAGTACATAAAGTTTTGGTGGAGTTTGTGTCGAACTGATAAAAGAATTGATGTAATTTGACAGATGTGGTCAATGAATGCATTTTGTGCCAAAAACAATGATAAATGATCCACAGTTTAGTCACATAGACTGATGTTGTGCTCGCTGTGTGAAGAGTTTTGAAAAAGAGACAGAAGTATTGAGAAATGTGTCCTAGCGATCATAAAAAACAGCAGAAAACGATTAGCGCTGGGTAACTCTGGCACAGATCTCTTGGAGACTCTCTCTGCTGGCCGGCGGACCGTTAATGGATGTCACGAAACCTGGATAACGGTCAAAAAACTCTGGAGCCGGACAGCTGAGGCTCATCTCAGCTTCATCAGGCGAAGAGACGAGTGGAATCAGTTTAGCATGAGCATAATCGATCTCAAAGCCCTCAAAAATAAGCCCCACCCCCCAAGCGCCTAGCCCCGCCTCCAGAAGGCCAGACACCTTCCGGGTCGCCAGAACCAGCCGTTTATAATCACCCTCCTCCAGCCGGAAAATATCGCTGGACAGAGGCTTCCGTGGAACTAAGACGGTCAGTCCGGGAGAGTTTGGAAACGGAGTGAGGAAAGCCACATGCCCATCGTCTTCCCAAACTCTCCACTGCTTCTCCTCTCCACGCACGATCCGTGGAAACAGCCCAGAGTCGGACGGATCGCCCAGAAAAGTGTAATCAGGTGATGCATTCGGGTCGGGCAGCTGAGCCCGGATTCGGCTCTGGATGGCCTCTAGATCAGCATCCGTCCAGCGAGGGCCACTTTTGGAACTGATGTACCCAGGATCATACTCCTGGAAATCTTCCTCCGCAGCGAGGAGAGCTTTCCACTCCGACTTCAGACCATGGAGAGGCATGATTTGGAGTTCTGCTCCGGCCCGTTTGTGCGGCGTATGGACCAGAGCGCAGCGCTGAACCGCCAGACTCTCACACAGCAAGTGCGCGACTGATCTTGCGCCCAGAAGCAGATTCAGAAAGGCATCTTCAGGTAAGTGGAAGAGGCTGGCGGTGCTGCTGAAGCTCTTATGGCTGACGACAGCGATCCCTGGAGTCCAAGGAGAAGAGTGCAGATACGCAGACAGATCTGGAGTCTCCCAGATCACAATCCTGTCCGGGAGCCCACACACCGAGGATGACATTCTGGGAATGAAAGAAAGAAAAAGGTGGAAATTGAAGAGTAGTAGTATATTTTTATTTAATGCCATGTCAGCATCTTAGGCTATTTTCATGGCAAAAACAATTCAAAAAATACAAGTATAACAAATACAATAAAAAAAACAGCAAACAAACACAAACAAGTTACATTACACAAGATTTTTTTTACTTTAATGTGATAGAAATTTTAAAACTCTTTCTGGCAAAATTATACTAAATAACTCTTTAAGTGAGCTCACTTCTACATACATTAAAAGTAGGACAATCCAATAAAATATATTTGACAGAAAGGTGAATCTTGCAGAATATGCACTGAGTAGGGTCTTCAACTTTAAGCAAAAATGCATGAATCTAGTTTTCAAAGAGATTAAAAATCTATTTGAAATTTCTGAATGGATTTTATATAATTTATTATTTGTATATGTATGCCACTCTTTTTGCCACTTATTTAATATATAACGATTAATAATTGGTCTGATTTCTGAGGGAGGAATTTAACATCAGTTTACTTCCTGATTAAAAGCCTCCTTTGCAGCTGCGTGGAAATAGAAGAAAAAGCTCACCAAAAATTCTGTTATCTTATACTGTTGAAAATCAACAGGTTTCAAAACAACTGAACCCTGTTGACTTTCATTGTATTGACAAAGAAACACTTGAAACGTGTTGAAATGTCTTCTTTTGTCATCCACAGGATAAAGAGAGGAAGAATATAAAGGTGAGTAAATAACGACAGAAAGATCGCTTCTGGTCGAACTATCCCATTCAAACATTTGGGGTCTGTAATATTTGTAATGTTTTTTTTAAAGAAGTCTCTTCTGCTCACCAAGGCTGCATTTATTTGATCAAACATACATTAAAAAATGTAAAATATTATTATAGTTTAAAACATCTGTTTTCTATGTAAATATATGTTAAAGTGTAATTTATTTCTGTGATCAAAGCTGAATTTTCAGCATCATTACTCCAGTCTTCAGTGTCACATGATCCTTCAGAAATCATTCTAGTATGTGTCCCTGGAGCACAAAAGCAGTCATAAGCAGCACAGGTATATTTGTAGCAACAGCCAACAATACAATGTATGTGTCAAAATTATCCATTTTTCTTTTATGCCAAAAATCATTAGCATATTAAAGCTGCAGTCCGTAACTTTTTTTGGTTAAAAAATGATCCGAAATCAATGTTTGAGAAAGTACATAACCAGCCAGTGTTCAAAACTATCGTCTTACTTTAGCCCGATTCACAACATCTTATAATAATGTTTTCTAATTTGAGTGGCACGGGTAGGTTTCCGCGGGAAATTCGAGCACGGCGCTGCGTCATTACGTCACATCTGTAAACATGAAGAAGTTGTCCCGGCTACTAGGCTCTGGCACGTGAGGATCATTTATAGCCTTTTCTCACAGCAGCTCGAATAATTAAACTTATCATTTTGATGGCGGATTGTAATCCAGAAAGGATTATGTGTTTATGAAACACATGTGAATGAAATTAAATTATATTCCAGTTTCAAATGTGGTTCTGATTACAAACAGCGAACTTGGGATTACACGTTGTTTTTGTATTTTAAATAGAACCAGTTTGAAGGAAGATTAATTTGCTTTTTGGATTAAAATAATTTCTTAATATGAAATTTGAATGGTATGACAATTAGATATTAGACTATATGGAAATTGAAATCTACACGCTAATACTATACTCATAGTCACGCAATGCTGATGTTGTTAACATTAATAAATTGAGAACAAAGTATAATAATAATACTTTGCACATTTAGATGTGATATGAGCTAACTGATCTTTAGATTTAATCACTGTTGGTAGCGCGATTTATTGTAATGCTTTTTTCCTCAGTTGGGCAGAACAAACGCAGCAGACTTGTTACTTGCTTGTTCAGACGGCAAATTACGGTGAAAATTCTGATTTGGGTCATATATTCCAAGACATAGGCAGTAAATATAAACACCGGTGGAGTGACTGACAACTACACATTCACCTCAAAACATTAGATTCATCCGCGCTGGAGCCGGAGCACCGGATCACAACCCCGAGCACGGAAGATCATTCCGCTAGAAACTGCAATTCCAGGTTTTCAAACATAGAGGGCGACAAAGAGGTAAAAGTTACGGACTGCAGCTTTAAGTAAAGATCATGTTCCATGAAGATATTTTGTAAATTTCCTACCATAAATATATCAAAACTTAATTTTTGATTAGTAATATGCATGGCTAAGAACTTCATTTGGACAACTTTAAAGGCGATTTTCTCAATATTTAGATTTTTTTGCACCCTCAGATTCCAGATTTTCAAATAGTTGTATCTCGGCTAAATATTGTCCTATATTGTCAATGGAAAGCTTATTTATTCAGCTTTCAGATGATGTATAAATCTCAGTTTCAAAAAATTGACCCATATGACTGGTTTTGTGGATCAGGGTCACATATCCTGATTTGCTTGCTCAAGAAACATTTCTGAATATTATATAAATTATGTTGTATAAACTGTGATACTTAAATTTTTCTTAAATTTTGGAGTAAGATACAAAAGAAAACAAATGAATACTTTTATTCAGCAAGGACGCATTAAATTTATCAAAAGTGAGAGTAAAGCCATTTATAATGTTTCAAAAGATTTCTATTTAAAATAAATGCTGTTTTGAACTTTCGGTTTATCGAAGAATTCTAAAAACTCTAATGTAGCACGTTTTCGCAAACGTTGCATCATAATAACATGATGTTGAACTCAAAGTACAGTAGATTGTTCTCCAGTGTTTCTGTACCTTCCTAAAAAACCTCCGAGTATGAGAGAACACACAGCGCCGGCGGTCACAATTCTCATCAGATCTGCAGATGCTTCAGGCGGAGAAAGAAAGAAAGAAATCAAACCCTGAGCGGCTCAAACTCTCTGGACTTCCGCATGACGCGCTCTGTTACATTAGTATCAGCTCTGATGAACCCGGAAGCGGAACTGCGCTGTGACTTTGATCTCGTCCAGCAGATGGCGCCAGAACTTCAGCGAGCAGCTCAGGTCTTCAGAGACCCTTCCTCTGTTTAAAAATAAGATCTCTCATGCTTACTGTACAAAGAATCAGTAATAAAGCGAGTGATTGTCGTATGTTGTAGTTCTGTACTCTGCAGTGTTGTTTTAACAGCAGTGTGAGCTGAAAATGACAGTAAAACAATAATAAAACAACTTAGTTCAGTGGTTGAAATAGTTTGATCTTTTGCTGGCACACACATCTGTTCACAGTCATGCAGCTATATATGTGCGTGAGTTGTTGTTATTATTAACAGTGTGTAAAGTGACTCATGAGTTCCTGCTGAACCGGTCTGAACCGGTCTGATCCGGTCAGATCGTGTCAAAACCACACAGCAAACACACCCAGAGTGAAGCACACACTCCCCGAACACTCTCAGTCTCTCAGCTGTAATCTGCTTTACTGGCTCCACTAATGTTACAAACACACTGTCAGAGCACTTACTGATTAGTTTCTTAGAAATAAAATAGTGCAAAACAACATACATACACTACCAGTCAAAAGTTTTTGAACAGTAGGATTTTTAATGTTTATTAAAGAAGTCTCTTCTGCTCACAAAGCCATTTATTTGATCCAAAGTACAGAAAAAACAGTAACATTTTGAAATATTTTTACTATTTAAAAAAAATGTTTCTTGAGCAGCAAATCAGCATACTAGAATGATTTCTGAAGGATCATGTGACACTGAAGACTGGAGTAATGATGCTGAAAATTTAGCTTTGAAATCACAATAATAAATTACATTTTAAAATACAGGTGCATCTCAATAAATTAGAATGTCGTGGAAAAGTCCATTTATTTCACTAACTCAACTCAAATTGTGAAACTCGTGTATTAAATTCAGTGCACACAGACTGAAGTAGTTTAAGTCTTTGGTTCTTTTAATTGTGATGATTTTGGCTCACATTTAACAAAAACCCACCAATTCACTATCTTAACAAATTAGAATACTTCATAAGACCAATAAAAAAAACATTCATATGTTTGCATATGAGTCCCTCAGTTGTCCTCAGTGTGAAAAGATGGATCTCAGAATCATACAGTCATTGTTGGAAAGGGTTCAAATACACAAAAATGCTGAAAAACCACAGAATTTGTGGGACCTGAAGGATTTTTCTGAAGAACAGCAGGCAGTTTAACTGTTCAGGACAAACAAGAGACTCATGAACAACTATCACTAAACAAAAAAACACAGCTGTGGATCATTCAGGTAACAACACAGTATTAAGAATCAAGGGGATGTGAATTTTTGAATGGGGTAATTTTTATAAATTCAATTCAATTATTTTCTCTTGTGGACTACAGGTGCATCTCAATAAATTAGAATGTCGTGGAAAAGTTCATTTATTTCAGTAATTCAACTCAAATTGTGAAACTCGTGTATTAAATAAATTCAATGCACACAGACTGAACTAGTTTAAGTCTTTGGTTCTTTTAATTGTGATGATTTTGGCTCACATTTAACAAAAACCCACCAATTCACTATCTCAACAAATTAGAATACTTCATAAGACCAATAAAAAAAAAAAACATTTTTAGTGAATTGTTGGCCTTCTGGAAAGTATGTTCATTTACTGTATATGTACTCAATACTTGGTAGGGGCTCCTTTTGCTTTAATTACTGCCTCAATTCTGCGTGGCATGGAGGTGATCAGTTTGTGGCACTGCTGAGGTGGTATGGAAGCCCAGGTTTCTTTGACAGTGGCCTTCAGCTCATCTGCATTTTTTGGTCTCTTGTTTCTCATTTTCCTCTTGACAATACCCCATAGATTCTCTATGGGGTTCAGGTCTGGTGAGTTTGCTGGCCAGTCAAGCACACCAACACCATGGTCATTTAACCAACTTTTGGTGCTTTTGGCAGTGTGGGCAGGTGCCAAATCCTGCTGGAAAATGAAATCAGCATCTTTAAAAAGCTGGTCAGCAGCAAAATTTCTTGGTAAACGGGTGCAGTGACTTTGGTTTTCAAAAAACACAATGGACCAACACTAGCAGATGACATTGCACCCCAAATCATCACAGACTGTGGAAACTTAACACTGGACTTCAAGCAACTTGGGCTATGAGCTTCTCCACCCTTCCTCCAGACTCTAGGACCTTGGTTTCCAAATGAAATACAAAACTTGCTCTCATCTGAAAAGAGGACTTTGGACCACTGGGCAACAGTCCAGTTCTTCTTCTCCTTAGCCCAGGTAAGACGCCTCTGACGTTGTCTGTGGTTCAGGAGTGGCTTAACAAGAGGAATACGACAACTGTAGCCAAATTCCTTGACACGTCTGTGTGTGGTGGCTCTTGATGCCTTGACCCCAGCCTCAGTCCATTCCTTGTGAAGTTCACCCAAATTCTTGAATCGATTTTGCTTGACAATCCTCATAAGGCTGCGGTTCTCTCGGTTGGTTGTGCATCTTTTTCTTCCACACTTTTTCCTTCCACTCAACTTTCTGTTAACATGCTTGGATACAGCACTCTGTGAACAGCCAGCTTCTTTGGCAATGAATGTTTGTGTCTTACCCTCCTTGTGAAGGGTGTCAATGATTGTCTTCTGGACAACTGTCAGATCAGCAGTCTTCCCCATGATTGTGTAGCCTAGTGAACCAAACTGAGAGACCATTTTGAAGGCTCAGGAAACCTTTGCAGGTGTTTTGAGTTGATTAGCTGATTGGCATGTCACCATATTCTAATTTGTTGAGATAGTGAATTGGTGGGTTTTTGTTAAATGTGAGCCAAAATCATCACAATTAAAAGAACCAAAGACTTAAACTACTTCAGTCTGTGTGCATTGAATTTATTTAATACACAAGTTTCACAATTTGAGTTGAATTACTGAAATAAATGAACTTTTCCACGACATTCTAATTTATTGAGATGCACCTGTATATTCAAATAGAAAACAGCTATTTTAAATAGTAAAAATATTTCAAAATTTTACCGTTTTTGCTGTACTTTGGATCAAAAAAAATGCAGGCTTGGTGACCAGAAGAGACTTCTTTAAAAAACATTAAAAATCTTACTGTTCAAACACTTTTGACTGGTAGTGTACATGGCTTCATATACAGTAACTCAACTTGTTGGAAAATGTGTGAAATTTCACATTAACAAACTAATTTTTGCTTCAAATTGAGATGTGAAATTCTTCTCGAAGTGTTATTTTCTGTCTCAGATGAAGCCTGAGCTGATTGAGAAGATCAGTGAGTTAGAGATAATCCATGAACAGGACTTACACACACAGTCTCTCTCTCTCTCTCTCTCACACACACACACACACTTAATCTCTTAATGAAGCTAATGTCATATTAACCCACTGAACTGAGCAGTTGGATCAGATTCTGTCCTTCCCTGAATATGAAAAGCCTCAGCCTCTTCGTTAGAAACTCTGAGGTTGATAATGAAGATCTCACTGTGGACGAGGTGGAGCGATTGGTTTGACAAATATGTGCGGTTTGTCCTTCACTGCATGTGTTACAGGAACAAACGGCCTGGATTTGGTTCACAGAGCCGTGTGAAGTCCTGCAGTCCAGACTAAACACACTCCTCTGCTCCTCAATAGCAGCACATGTGGAAATGTGATTCAGTAAAGCTCTCCTCAAACTCAATCCAACACCACATGAAAATATTTTAGGTGAAGATACACTACTGTTCAAAAGTTTTAGATCAGTAAGACTTCAGTAAGAAGTCTCTTATGCTCATCAAGGCTGCATTTATTTGATCAAAAATACAGAAAAAATAACAATAATCTTGCAAAAATTACAATATAAAATAATGGTTTCTATTTTAATTGACTTTAAAGTATAATTTATTTCTGTGATGCAAAGCTGAATTTCCATCATCATTACTGCAGTCTAAAGTATCACATGATCCTTCAGAAATCATTCTAATACGCTGGTTTATTATCAGTGCTGGAAACTGTTGTGCTGCTTAATATTTTTTTGGAACTTGTGATACTTTTTTTCAGGATTCTTTGATGAATAAAAAGTTAAGAAGAGCATTTATTTATAATAGGAATCTTTTAACAATATACACCACCGTTCAAAAGTTTGGGGTTAGTAAATTTTTATTCTTTCTTTTTTTTGAAATAAATTAAACCTTTTATTCAGGATGTGTTAAATTGATAAAAAGTGATAGCAAAGATTTATATTGTTAGAAAAGATTTATATTTTGAATAAATGCTGTTCTTTTTAACTTTTTATTCATCAAAGAATCCTGAAAAAAGTATCACAGTTTCCAAAAAAATATTTGGCAGCACAACTGTTGCCAACATTGATAATTCTAACAATAAACCAGCATATTAGAATGATTTCTGAAGGATCATGTGACACTTTAGACTGCAGTAATGGCTGATGGAAATTCAGCTTTGCATCACAGAAATAAATTATACTTTAAAGTATATTAAAATAGAAACCATTATTTTATATTGTAATAACATTTTGCAAGATTGCGGGGGTTTTTTCTGTATGTTTGATCAAATAAATGCAGCCTTGATGAGCATAAGAGACTTCTTTAAAAAACATTACAAGTCTTACTGATCTAAAACTTTTGAACAGTAGTGTATATTTATATGAATACCTTTTAAACTAGATATTCACTTAAACAGTTCTGACAAATGTTTTTGAAAGTACAAATGTTCCATATAGATTCAAAATAAGTACTCTTAAAATCTGCATGCAATCAAAGTCAAAGTCAAAGTCAAAGTCTGCTTTATTGTCAATTCTGCCACATGTACAGCACATACATACAGAGAATTGAAATTGCGTGACTCTCAGACCCATGGTGCATACAGTTAACAATAAAACACTAACAGTAGACGTAGAATGCAAATAAATACAGTTTAAAATATAAAAACAAACTATACAAATATACAAATAAGGACATTGTAGAAAAGAGTTTGATTAAGTGGCATAAGGCACATGGCAGATGAAATGCAAATCGGTTAAATAAACAAAACTAAACAAAACAAAACTGTGCAGATATGAGTGTAGTGCAAAAAGAGCTTAACAAAACGAAAACTGTGCAGATATAAAGAGTGTAGTGCAAAAATAGCTTATCAGGCTGTTTAAAGTGACAGAAGAGGTAGTTGAGTGGGGTCAGTTCAATACTGACTGAGGTAGTGGGCAGTCCAGTGGTGCACTAAGTGACTGGTGCGGGTCACAGTGTGTAAGGGGGGGGGTCAGAGTTCAGTGGTGCGTGGGGCAAAAGAGGGGAGGGGGGGCAAGGTCGGGAGGGAGTTCAGCTTCCTGACAGCCTGATGAATGAAGCTGTCCTTCAGTCTACTGGTCCTGGCCTGGAGACTCCGCAGTCTCCTTCCTGATGGCAGCAGACTGAAGAAGCTGTGTGTCGGGTGGGTGGGATCACCCGCAATGCAGAGGGCTTTGCGGGTGAGACGGGTGTTGTAGATGTCCTGGAGGGAGGGGAGAGAGACACCAACAATCCTCTCAGCTGCTCTCACTATGCGTTGGAGTGTCTTGCGGCAGGACGCATTGCAGGCGCCATACCACACAGTGATGCAGCTCGTTAGAATGCTCTCGATGGTGCCTCTGTAGAAGGTGCACATGATGGGGGCCGGGGCTCTGGCAATTATCATATAAGAGAAAAGAGAAGTATTCATCTAGACTGAGCAATTCAACATCCACATTTATAAGCTGCTTTGGATAAAAGTGTCTGCTAAATGAATAAATATAAAGCTTTATCTGTTTTATACTTCTGATGCTGATCATTTCTCTTCTCCTGAGCTTGGTTGTTTTATTTCATTTGAAAACCTTAGAAACATTTTCAGGGATGGCCAAGAAAGATTTTTGAGTCAAATTTTAAGGTAATATTTATGTTAACAAATGGCTATTTTAGAAAATATACCCCAAGTGGATAAAGCAGGTATACTTTATAATTATACTGCTCATTTGAGATTATGTAAATTCATCTAAACTGCAGTTCATGGTGCATGTAGTCAGGAAAACTTCCACATTTGATTTGAAATTAAAAACATGTGAGAAGATTGTTTGTTTATAGGTAAAGTCTGTTCTCGTCTGTCCAGTCAAATAATGAGAATCTGAGAGGGAAATAAGCGTCTCCTTCATGATTACAGTAGACATACAGATCAACCGTCGCTTTACTGCAGACGCACAAACTTCAGCTGTGTTCAGATATTCTCACATCCACAATCAATCATTACAGAAACATACTTGAGGATAATTCCCTCGAAATCATATTCGTAAGTAAACATAATGGTGCAGTTTGACCAGCCCTGTAAAAACAAACAGCAGGTCAGTGTGGACTGGGACATTGTGACCGTCTGAACATCAGACTCGCTCAAGCACAAAATCAATCATAAATATGTGACTCGAGTCTGATTTCAGCATTATTATAAAAATGTCAGATCAATCCAAGAACCTTGGGCCAATAACTGTTCATAATTACACATGTAGTACAACTGCTGCTGCACTTCACTCAGATCACCTGTTTAAACTCTTTAAAATTGACCTGATGCACTTTAATACCAGCTCTTGGATGTTTTTCCACATGCACAGTACGTATAGTCACATTACAGGTCTCTTAAGTACATGAATGCACTGTAACTGACTTAAGTTGCTTAATTAACACTGTTTTGAAGAAATATCTTAAACGGTTTAGGCAAAAAAATAAATAAGAACACAGATCCAGCCCACAGCTACTGCCATTACTTTTCTTATTACCACCAATCCTGCCTATCATTGAACACATTTGATATTTGTTTCCCCAGAGCACAAAAGCAGTCATAAGTAGCACAGGTATATTTGTAGCAATAGCCAAAAATACATTGCATGGGTCAAATTTACAGATCTTTCTTATGCTAAAAATATTAGGATATTAAGTAAAGATCATGTTCCATGAAGATATTTTGTAAATTTCCTACCATAAATATCAAAACTTAATTTTTGATTAGTAATATGCATTGCTAAGAACTTCATTTGGACAACTTTAAAGGTGATTCTCAATATTTAGATTTTTTTGCACCCTCAGATTCCAGATTTTCAAATAGTTGTATCTTCAGCCAAATATTGTCCTATCATAAACCATACATCAATTTATTTATTCAGCTTTCAGATGATGTATAAACCTCAATTTAAAAAAACAAAAAAAAAACAAAAAAAACTACTTACTTACCATTTTGACTGGTTTTGTGGTCCAGGGCCACATTTATGTTGTTTTATTTTAGATATTTTTTGTAAGTCCTGAGGTGTGTTGGGTTGGGGAAGGGAAGGGAGAAGTTTTGGGGGTAGTAGTTGTCAAATGGATTTTCTTTATTAAAATATGTTTGTGTACTTTACCAAAATAATAAAAACAATGAATTACAAAAACAAAGAAACCAGCCCACAGAAGACTTGAGTTTGATGGTGCCTTTAATAGAAAACAGCAAAGCAACTTAATAGCCAACACACTACACCATGACAGATCAGCATGTTTAGCCAGTTTAAATAGCACAATGTGAAGCCTATTTACAAGCACTACAGCAATAGATTCAGTGTAACAACTCTGACTGATGAGCCCCTTACTGGACGATAAACGACTCGAGTGAATATGAAAGAATGAATGAATTTAGTGCAGACTGATCTGAAACACCAGTGAACTACAGGGAAAGATCTAACCCTAACCAGAGCTGACAGCATCCTGGGCTTTGGCTTTGCTCCTGCGGTTTTTTGCGGACCGAACCTCCTCCATGAGGTCTTTCAGGTAGCGGATCTCGCGGCTGATAGCCTCGGCTTTCTCCTGGAGCTGCTGGTTTCTGTTCTCCAGTTCGGCGCACTCGGAGTTCAGCGTCTCCTGCTCGGCACGTTTCTTCTGCCGATAGCGCGTCGCTGCCGTTTTGTTCTGCTCCATCTTCTTCAGCTTCTTCTCCACCACTTTAGGAGCGGGTTTGGAGTAGGGCTTGGTTCTGGAGGGCTTGGGCGAGGGTTCTGGTTCTGGAGATCCGGAGATGGAGATCCCGCTGTCGCTGTCTGATGGATCGCTGCTGCTCGTCTCCTCTTTAGGAGTCAGCAGCAGCACAATGTGAGACGGAGTCAGCATGATTTCAGCAGACTGAAGCACAGAAACCTCGCTGCCCAGCTCTAGCGTGTAAGTGGGATCGGGAGAGCGTGCTGGAGACTGAGGCTCAGACTTGATCTCGATGGGCTCCTGCGGCCCGTCTGTTGGCTCTGGAAGCGGAAGGTCAAGGGTCAGCGGAGGCAGACCCAGGCCCAGCTCCGAGGAGCCGAACGGGAGCGAATCCAGGTCTAGATCCATGTCTGTGTCCAGGCAGGCCAGCAGCTCCTCTGGAGAACTGGGAGGCTCGTCTGAATCGCATGAGCCAATGAGAGAATCCAGGTCAAAGTCATTCAGGTCTAACTTCTCCGTCATCCAATCCATGCCAGAAAACGCATCACCTGCTGGAGGAAGAGGAGAGAATTTGTGTCAAGGTGATTCATCTTGAAATGCATATTTTGGTTTAAAAATCTAGGTATAGGTAAACTATTAATCTGTAGCGGAGGAAAACTCCCTTAAACACTGCAGCTCAATGACACACATCTGTATAATGGACTAAACCCAAACTCATCTGAAAATACTCAGTTGCACATTAACTGGAATGAGCTACATAAATTAAGTGTTTACCTACAGAGAGTACTAGTAATCTCTGAAAATCAAACACTATAAAGCGACTGGTTTTACAAATGCTTCAGTTCTGTTCAGTGTTATTTTAGTACCATTGTGATACTATTGTAATTAATTTTTATTCTGTTTTCATCTTGATTTTAGATAGTTTTTGTAGTTTAGTTTTTCAATTTTATTAGTTCATGTCAATATAGTACATTACATTTTCAATTCTAGTCTTAGTTTTGTACTATAGCAGCTGAAATAAAATAGTTTTTTTTTTATTTCAGTTAATGTTTATCTTATTTCAAGTAATGAAAATGTTTATAGTTTTAGTGTTACAATAATTCTGGTTCTGTTCAGTGTTCACCTACAAAAACCAGTAAAACTCTGAAAAACAATTTGCACCACATTATAGAGCATTCGGTTTTACTAATGGTTCCATTTGCAGTTATTTTAGTATCAATACACAAATTTAGTTATCAGTATTTTGAATGGTTTTATTTTTTCCAGTTTTTCCAGTATTTTTTAGTTGAGCTTTTGACAATTTTATTATTAGGTTTATTTATTTATTTTTAAATATGCGTATATCGTTTTTATTACCCTTTCAGTTTTGTTTTTAGTTGTTTTAGCACATCAAGTTAAACTAAAATGAGAAATGTTGCCTCAGCAGATAAATTTAAGTTGATTTTTTTTTTTTTTTTTTACACTTTTAATTAACTTTAAGCTTGGTCCCATTCAATTGAGCCACACCAAAAGCAATCACAAAACTTTTTGAATTCATTATTTTTTATATTTTGTGTTTCCATCTTAATTTTAGAGTTATCTTAATATCAAGATACTATTAGTTCTTTTTTTTCCCACTTTAACTTTAAAGTTTTAGTAGTTAAGTTGAGATGTTGCCAGTTATTGTTGTCTATGTAGTTTTTATTACTTTTCAGTTTTGGCTTTAGTTATTTCAGTACATCAAGTTAAACTAAAATGAGAAATGTTGCCTCAGAAAATAAATTTAAGTTGAATTTTTAAAAAACATTTAATTAACTTTAATAAGCCTGGTCCCATTCAGTTGAGTCACCCAAGAAGCAAGCACAAAACTGACCAAGGCCATTTTTTCTTTTGCATGAGTGTGATGCATTGAGTGTCCAGTGCTAACGTGCAGCGGGTCAGTGTGTGAAGCGTCACCTTTGCTCTGCTCGGGCTCCGTTTGCGCAGTGAGCAGCACAGGCGTCCAGTGGAGAGACAGCAGCTCTGACTTACACCCTACAGAAGCGGGACGAGAGGGAGACAGGGGCAAGGAAGAGGAGGAAGATTCAGCGTAAGAAGAGGAGAGGGGCGACGAAGACCCCTCCGAAAGAGTGCTCTCCTCATCTTCGTCCAGAAGGGGCCCAAAGGGGTCAGCCATCAGAGACGAGGGCCCCAGGAACAGGGCCCCCATATCCTCCAGACTCATCTGAGACACCACAGACATGGCAGACGGAGCGGGACAGGGGTTCTGGAGAGCTGGGGAACGGTGCGGATATGCTGTCTACAGCAGCAGAGCTGTGGGTGAATGCCACAAGGGACCTGAAAGAAACCAGAAACCCGAGACGGTGTTTCAGAAACTGAGAGAGACTCACATCTGACTGAAGAACAAAAGAGGATATCAGACTTAAGTCATGTTTTGAAGTTCTAGTTTGAGAATCGAAAACTAACTAACTGGGGCTGGAAATTCTAAGCAAAAGACTCTGCACTGCAAAAAAAAAAAATTTTTTTAGTATTTTTCGTCTTGTTTTATAGTATAAATATTTAAATATTCTTGAATCAAGATGTATTTACTAACGTAAAATAAGACATTAAGTCTTGTTTTCTGAAATGATCAATTTTTTGCCTAAAACAAGCAAACATATCTGCCGATGGGGTAAGAAAAATACTCCTAATTCAAAGGTTAAACAAGATTTTTTTTTTTTTGCCCCATTGGTAGAGATTTTTGCTCGTTTTACACACAAAAAAAAATAAATAAATAAAAATAATAATAATAATTAGATCATTTTTTACAGAAAACAAGACAATCTTAATTCATTTTACTTGTCAAGTAAATGCATCTTGATTCAAGAATGTTTAGATATTTACACTAAAAAAGACAAAAGTACAAAGGAAATCATCTTTTGCAGTGCGATTCATCAACAGTCTTATAAGGTTACAAGTTTTCTATTAATTTTAAAAATGCACAGTATTTATTGTGTGATGCATTCATAGGGTTTATTTACTCAGATATTACAAAATCACACGCACACAATTTTATATGATTTTCAAAATCATAAGTTTTTTTTTTTTAAGAACAAGGAGGAAGCAGTTCTCGATGCCCATCCCTTGCTGGAGGAAGATTTAATGGAACAAAAACTCTTTTTAATTCACTTCCTCGCACTGGATAACCAGCTGCGATTACCAGCACCATAAACCAGTTTATCCAGTCTCTAAACCCCAGTTAAACCGGCCCATCAAACTAGATGCCATCTGGAATTAACTCCATTCACTTTCCCATTACTAATATTTACCAGCCCTAAACCACTCATCCTAGCAACTATTATTAACCCATCGAGTAGTTCCCCTCTAGGCAGGCCTATCCCCGCCCTTCCCGATAACATTCCCTAATATGGTCATAAGTACGGAAGCCCCGCCCCCTGGTTCCTGCGCGAGATGAAAGTGTCCCAGACGCCCTCGCGCCATTTCCAGCGCGCGCCATTTTGAGGCGCCACGTTGCCGCTTGGCGACAAAAACCCAATGTTTATTTTATGGATTAACGCGTGTCAGTATGTCAAATCACGACTTAAGAGTCCAAACAAACGGAAAACACTTTATTCAGCAACACTGTGCAACTGCTAAACGCCAAACTAGGCTAGTTCTAACAAATACAAACGCTTTTAAAACTTCGAGGACACACTTAATTATTACACCACTGAATCAAATACTGAGAAATACTTACGCCATTTTGCCAAATAGAGCCAGTGCACTTGACCGCTGCACTGCCGGGTTCGCCGCTGCGATTGTTGCCGCTGCAAGCCGCTACACAGCCATGATTCCCGCGGAAGAGCTGCGTGCGGAGAGACTGGAGCGCGCCTGACAGAAAACAGACAAACCGCCGCGCTGCCGCTTATATACGCGCGCGTCACAGCCGCACTGTGCGCTTCCGCCGCGCGTATCACTCCGCCAGTGTCTGCTTGCTGATTGGCCTCTGCGCCTGTCGATATTTACCAAACAAATAGTACCTAAATATTTACGTTCTCACACACTGTTGCCAACTTAGCAATTTTGTTGCTAAATTTAGCAACTTTTCAGACTACTCTAGCAACTTTTTCTTTCAAAAGCACCTAGAAACAAATTTAGCTATTTTTAAAACTTATTTGGCAACTTTCAATAAGTGACTCAAACAATAAAAAGGCACACATTTTTCATCTAAATCACACAAAAAGAGGAAACCAAAGCAGTTCACACATCACATGAATTAAGTTAGCTGCTATCTGCAATTGTTCAACTTAATAATAATGATAATTTAATAATTGTTCATTAATGATCCACCTTGTTGGTAGCTTGTTCATGCGATTGTTGATCAGTTAGTACACTGTAAGAAAAATATCTAGACAAATGGAAGAGGTATAGCGATTTTTGTTATCCATTTTCCGTTGTAACCCGAAAACACAAAATACAATGTGTCATTTAAAATGCAGGTAAAAAACCTGAAAAATCAATACAGAATATTCCTTTATATTAGCATAGATTTGTGCCCTATTTTTATAGACTTTTCTTAGAGTGTAGCATACTAACTAACTACTAATACACCGCTTGAAACTATAACTGTTCAGAATGTGTAGTTTTACTAGTTTACTAGCTAATAAAAAAAATTAAACTTAAATTGTAATTGTTCAAAAATGTGTAAATGTTCAATAATTCAATTTATATTTTAATATTATGTTCAAGTTCAAGTTCACGTTTATTTATAAAGCACGTTTAAAAACAACAAGTGTTGTACCAAAGTGCTGTACAATTTATACACATTATTAAACAATATCTAAAACAACAACAAAAAAATAGCTCCTAAGATAATAAAAGCATGCAAGATAGACCATAAACAACAATATAACCCACTGTTCTCAGGCCACACCATAGGCTAAAGAGAATAAATGGGTCTTCAACCTAGATTTAAAAGTGTCCAACGTAGGCGAGGATCTCACAGCAACTGGAAGTGCATTCCACTGTTTAGGAGCCGCAACTGAAAAAGCTCGGTCACCCTTAGTCTTTAAACGGGACCAGGGAACAGAAAGAAGCAATTGGTTACAAGAGCGGAGAGATCTTGACACAGAATATGGTTTTAGGAGGTCAGCAATATACTGAGGTGCTAGTCCATGCAGAGCTTTATAAACCAACAGTAAAACCTTAAAATTGATTCTGTATTTAACTGGTAGCCAATGCAAGGATGTGAGAACAGGAGTAATGTGCTCTCTCTTCCTAGTGCTCGTCAAAAATCTAGCTGCCGCGTTTTGGACCAGCTGCAAACGATGAATAGAAGAGTGAGATAGACCCATATATAATGAATTGCAGTAATCGAGTCGAGATGTAATAAGTGCATGAATCACTACTTCTAGGTCCTTCTTTGAGAGGAACTGTTTTAATTTGGCGATATAACGGAGATGAAAGAAGCTACCTTTGATGACAGAATTTATCTGCTTGTCAAATAATAACTCCGAATCGAAGACAACACCTAGGTTCTTTACTCTGTTGTGCAGTGTTAAAGACAGGGAATCTAGTTGGTTTCCAATATTAGCGACACACAATGAAGATCCAAAAGCAATGGCCTCAGTTTTGGCTTCATTGAACTTTAAGAAGTTTACTGACAACCACTTTTTAACTTCCTCCAGGCAGGAGATAAGATTTACGATAGAGTTTCCACTGCTAGACTTGACAGGAAGATAAAATTGTGTATCGTCGGCATAACAGTGATAAGAGACATTATATTTCTGAAAGATAGAGCCAAGAGGAAGCATGTATAAAGAAAAAAGCAGAGGACTCAAAATGGAACCTTGTGGGACACCACATGTGATCAGTGTTGACGATCAATTATGCTTACCCATATTAACTGAGAATGTACGACCTTTAAGATATGAGGAGAACCAACTTAATGCAATGCCCTGAATGCCACACACTCTCTCTAGACGATTTAATAAAATGGAGTGATCTATTGTGTCAAATGCTGCACTGAGATCCAAAAGAACTAGGATGACCCCGTCTCCAGAATCCAAGCAACACAGGATATCATTAGTTACTTTTAGCAAAGCAGTCTCGGTACTATGAAAAGCCCTAAATCCTGATTGAAATTTATCAAGCATGTTACAGTCAGCCAGATAGGAAGAAAGCTGTAAATAAATGACCTTTTCCAGAATTTTGGATAAGAATGGCAATTTTGAAATGGGCCTGTAGTTATTTAGGATATCAGGATCCAAATTGGATTTTTTCAGAAGAGGCTGCACCACAGCATGTTTGAAACTTGTGGGAACCACTCCGCTGATCAGAGAACTGTTAATAATGGCCAATATGATGGGCGGAACCGAATTAAAAATATCTTTAAGAAAACGTGCTGTATCATTTTAATGATATCCATAGGAGAATTTCTAGGTTTCAGTGAAGAAACTATATCTTGCAGCTGAATGAGCGAGACGGAGTCAAAATGCCTAAAAGGACTAGAAGGGATCAGGGATTCAGAACAAACCACACCTGGTGGTGATATTTGTGCTCTAATAAATTGAATTTTGTCCACAAAAAATTCAAGGAACTTTTCGCAAATCTCAGGTGTTGCAGCGGAGTGGGCTACTGTGGTAGGGTTCAGGACAGAATCAGTTGTTCTGAAAATGATCTTAGGCCTATGGGCATTCTTAGCAATTATTTCAGAGAAATAATTAGATTTAGCATTGTTAACGGCAGTTTGAAAATGTTTTAAGGATTCACAGAACATTTCATATGAAACCCTAAGTTTATCTTTCTTCCACTTACGCTCTGCTTTCCTGCATTGCTGTCTAATAGAGCGGGTATGATCATTTAGCCAGGGCTGGATTTCTGTCTTTTTTCTAGATCTCAGTGATTTGAGCGGAGCTATCTGGTCCAGAATATCAGCGCAAGTTGTGTTAAATACTTCTGTCAGCTGTGATGAATCCATAGTACCAGTTACCACATCTATATTTTGAGAGAGATATGTGGAAACATAAATCTCTTCAAATTGCATAACTGTAGAAGAAGTAATAACACGAGAAAAATGCTGGCTCTCTGGGAGAGAAGGGATAGGATGTGATAGTAGAGATTCAAATAAAACAAAACTATGATCAGAACATCCAGATTCTAACACCTCAAGGCTGCTCACGTGAAAACCAGAAGTTAACACCAGATCAAGCGTATGACCTTTTATATGAGTAGGATCTGTAACAAGCTGTGTCAGATTGAAGGAATCCACCATACACAAAAATTCCTTGACTAAAGGTTGTGTTTTACAGCAAATATGAATATTGAAATCTCCCAGGGTTAACAATCTGTCACAACGAAGTACCAGTGTTGAAAAAACTCTGACAATTCACCAATGAAGTCCTTATTATATTTAGGTGGTCTATAGATGAGTGCACAAAGTATGGGAGAACTTTGATCGATCTTCATAAGCTGCACCTCAAAGGTTGTAAAGGCGTCAACAGGCAACAGTTTGCAATGATAATGGTTCTTAAACACAGTAGCTAAACCACCACCACGGCCAACAGACCTTGGCGTATTATGAAAGGTGCAGTTCACTGGAGTTAGTTCTCCTAGAGGGATGACATCCCCAGCATTTTGCCAGGTCTCTGTCAAAAATAAAAAGTCCAAGTCTCCGGAACTAAAAAAGTCATTCAAAATAAAAGTTTTATTTGAAAGAGATCTGGCATTGAGTAATGCAAACTAATGCAAACAGTGGAGGAGACGTTTGATGGAGTTTCCATACTTTTTATAGATGAGTATTCCAGCGATCGAATGTGGTCGAGGTTAATACCACCCCTTACAGCCCCTGGCTTGTTTGCCTGGTGACGAGCAGATGAGCATAGAGATGGAATACAGTTATTAAACACGATGACTGCTATGAGATTTCTCGTAGATACGGTGAGACCCCCGATGGATATATCGGGGACGACGTGCAATTCCTAGAGAGGTACAGATTTTGTAAGTTTCTGCAGACAGACGAGAGGCTGAGTTCAGGCCTAACAGTTCCGCGGCAGTATAAAGACACATACTGTTTGTGTCAATGCACAAATGAGTGAGCGAGTCATGTGGGATTTTCCTGGTAACAGACCAGTTCATTAAAACAATAAAAATGAAGAATAGCCAGCACCAACCCATCTACACAACCTGACAACCTGGCTCACACCGTGGAGCCGATCGCCGCAGAGAAACAGAAGACAGCGGGACCGGGACCGGGACCGGGCGGCCTTTGATTCAAGACTACTAAGCCCCCACCACCCACTGATCGCTGAGAGAGATAATACTATGCATTAATATTATTTTACAAACAAATCTAAATTACATATATAAAATATATTTTTTGCCGACATTTGATTTAGAGACAATTTTGCGTCATCATCATCACGCAATGACGTCCCAACATCATTTAGCAACTTTTAGCAACAAATCAACCTTCATTAGCAACTTTCCCTGAAAATTAGTTGGCAACACTGATGTAGGTCATGCGCGCAGAGCTCAGACAGAAAACAAAGCGTCAAAATTACATTAATATATCAGATAGTTCGAATAAATAACTTTATGATCGATATACTTTTAGATTTTATTGGCAAGAGAAGTTGATGCCGAGTTAAAGTATTCCTCCTTTTACGTTATGAGTATTCATGGAGACAGAATGGACAGTGTTAAATAGTGTTAAATATGCTAGCAATAGAGTGGTGGAACTATGATGTCAGTTTATAGGCGAAAACCCGGAAGCGAGTTATCATTTTAGCACTTCCGGTTCCATCGTCCCAGAGTCAATGGGTTTATTGAATGGGATTTTGGTTAAATCCCTTAAATAAGGTCCGTGGTTCACACAGGCTCAAGATACTTTCACGTTTTATTCTACGACATAAAACACACCAGTTACACCACACTCGTGATTTTTTAAAACTGTTATGTTTCTTAAAAAAGACGGTTGCTAACAAGTTACTAAATGGGACTACAGACGCTGTCGGAGACATTAAACGTCATCACGCCGAACAGTTTATCTATTTACAGTATTTTCCAGTTGTAGTATAATTTGTAATACAATTAATTGTATAATAACCAATGAATAGTTTCACGAATTTTATATTGTTGTTCGACAATGTGTTTTTGCTTTGTCCTGAAATGTAACACTAGTTTTCGATGAAGAAGCTCGTTTTATCGCTTTACAGAGACTCTGGTTCAGATCATAAGGTAAACTCATATTACAATTATTATTACATCGTAAACACCACATTTACCGGCTTTACGTGGTGAAAGTGAAACTTTAATGATGCACTGTGCTTAAAGCCACGTTAAAATTAAATGTTTGCAGCCACATGAAGCTGTTAGAAAGCATATAGATTGAGGATTTCCTAGAAGGAAGGATAAAATAACATTTTGTGTACCCACCCAAACAAAATGATAGCTAAAATGTGGTACTTTATTCACTAAAATAATCTTACCATATCCAAAAACTCGCTCACTCTGCTGTTATTTAATAGATTAAATGCACTAGAATTTTATTGAATAGTACAGACACGTTTTTAATTAAATATTCATATTAATCAAGGATTTATTGACTTTTAATGTACCTTATTTCGAAATGTACAGAAATACGTGCTTTCAAATGTCCTTTAGTTAAGATTATTTCATTTATTCACTATACTATTTATTACTAATGTCTCATTTCAGTTTTAGTTTGGCTCTATAGTTTTGTATTTATTCCAGTTTATATGAAAAGGGTCATGTAGCGTGGATTTAAATTCATATATAGAGTAAATACTTTTTACTGAACGTTAAAAAAAAAGTTGTCGGGAGCGCGCAGGTGGTGACGCTGAATGCGAGCGACCGTGCTGCTGTAGTTCCTTTATAGCCTAAGTTTAGCTTTTAAATTCTGGCGCTTTTATTTTGGCTTCAAAATTCGTCAGAGTTATATTATTTTGTGAAGACTATCTTGATAGACAAAACGTGTAAGTTTCATGAACTATGATTGAACACAGAGCTTATTTTTTGCGATAATCCAAAAGCCTATGGAAAAATCCCATTGGTTTTTTGTCGAGGAACCAGTTTCATGCTAACAGCCGATCCGCCTACAGAGTGACGTCATAGTTCCCCCACTCTATTCAATCAAGCAACAATTAAATCTCAGGAAAAATGTTTTATTATTATTTTGACACTTTTCAAAGGTACAACACAAGAACACATGCCTAGACAGAAACCGTAACAACCCTTTCGTTTTTCCTGCTCGTATGATCTGATTATTATGGAATGGAGAAAGAATGGTCACACATGAAATGCACAAAATCTTCTAGTGATTCAGTCAAGCAGCAATTCAAAATCTTTTTATTATTTTGAATACAGCAGTTATAAGAAACAGCGCTCTAGTGACAACAAATAAAGCAGTCCTTTCCTTCAGCATGTTTTAACAGCGTTCCTGATCTCATATGTTTTCTGAGAGCAGTTTCTCTCTCATCAGCCTGAATCTGTTCAGACACCTCACGCATCTGCTGAGCAAATCTGGTCTTGGACTCCTTCTTGAGTTTCTCTGAATCTTGTTCAGTGAAGTAAAGATCCCTGAATGATTCCTGAGGATCGGCTCATAACACTGAGCGCCGTCGATCTTTTTTTAAGTAACCCTCGATGTCCTTCATCTCACTTTGCCACTCTTTTTGGCGATCTTCATGCCTCAGCTCAGCATGCTGTCTTTCTAGAGCGCTTGCACAACTTGGAAGATGAGAAGCAAAGACCTGAAGAGCGTTTGTGAAACTCTCACTTGTGTGCATGAAGGACCTGCAGAGACAAAAGACAGAAATGATGCATGTTCTTGTCCTACTGTTAGAACAGATGATGAATGAATCTATATACAGTAATCAACATTTAAAGTGGATCAAAACCTTTCATTAAAGTTGTCCTAAAACCAAAACAATACCCATTCTTGTCTTAGGACAACTCTGATGAACTTTTTTTGATCCACTTCAAATGTTGACTACTGTATATTTATAGATTCCCCCACTAAACATGATTTTGTAACTGATTACATGTAATCTGGATTACATAATCAGATTCCAAAAATTACATTACATTTTAAAATACTCGTAATCAGACTAGTTACATTTTATTGATTACATGATTACATATTATCCACTCAATAGCAATAAATTATTCATGATGTATTGATTCTTGCTAATTCTTCCTTTTCATCTTTTAAATCTGAAAAAAAAAAATGCGTTATTGCTGATTTACATGTAATGCAGGGATTCACAAACTTTTTTTTTGTCAGCTGAACCAATTTCACCTAATATATTTACTTGAAGTACCCCTAAGATTTTAAAATAAATATTTTAATAATTAGGTATCACATTTGCATGTTCACGGACTGGTTCTCTGACGTTGGTTAATGGTCATGTGACATGCAGGTAAACAAATAAAATATTTACTTTTTTAGTAAGTGTTTTATTTTGATTGATGTTATTTTAAAATTATTTATTTTAATTTTTACATTTTTGTGATTTAATTAATTATTTGATTTTCATTAAATTCACAAACGCTCAGTTCCCTCATGAACTGAACAGTTTGGGAAACCTGGATAATGTAATATTTAATGCACTTCATGTTGTCAATAACAATGAATGGAATTATTTTCTTTTTCTTTGCATTTTTATATCAATATAGTAGATTAGGAAGGTTATCATATTTAAATCAATGTGATAAATGAGTTAGGTCAAAAATAATCTAAAAGTAGTCAAAAAGTAGTCTGATTATAGTCTGATTACGTAAAATGTGTAATGTAATGGATTACATGACTAACCACAGTTTTTGTCATGTAATTTGAAGCAGTAACACATTACATTTTGTAAGTAATCTACCCAGCACTGTATGTATGTATGTATTTACATATAACTCTGTGGCTTCAATTTACCTGAAGTCTGAATCTGAAACCACTGTAGATTCTCCCGAAATAGATAAAAACTATTTTTGTTTCAATGTCTTAGTAAAATAAAGTGTGGAAATGTAAAAAAAAAAAAAAAAAAAAAAAGAAAAGAAAAAATGCCCAAATAAAAAATAATTCTGCCTTGATTATTATTCCAGTGTCTATTGGAAAATAAAGTCAATCACAGATCACAATTTCCTCTTTGTGAGCTCATAAAGCTTCTTCTCAAATAACAGATAATACATTAACATAATATCAATAAAGGTGTTAAAATGTTGCCTTAAGTATTCCGTGTAATTTGTGTCTTACTCAAAGTGTTTCCCTTCTGAAAGCATTTCTTGTCCTGATGGAAAGAGAGCGAAGCTTTTATTATTCATATGCAGCTCCAACAAGTATTTGGGCACTTCAGTCACGCTTAAAAACACCAAATATCAAATCAAGTGTCATTTACTATAAAAAAAAAAAAAAAATAATAAAATAATAAAAAAGATGCACTTTACAGATTTGAGATGCTAGATCAATAGCAGCAGTGCTGAAGATAAAGACGGTCAGTATTGTGTTTGTTAAAATGCTGGGTTCAGCCTGTTGGGTCATTTTATTGGGTTGTTTTTAATATTTTTTTCCCAGGTGCTGGGTAGTTTGTCAGTGTGATTCTCTACACCTGTGAGCATCCAATAAAAACCACCAAAACACCAGCCGATTCAGAAACACCGAGATGAAGAAAAGTGGCGTTAGTGAAGAGAAAAGATCCTGCAGATACAGACACTCGATCTGATGATCTGTGACTGCAGTGGATAAATATGTGTATATTTTTATATCTTTTCTAAAGGATTCTCAGAATGTTAGAATCAAAACGACATGTTTCAGGAAGGTAAATCACATATTGTTTTAATTGTTTTTAAATTGTTTAACCGAATGATCCGGCAGAGCTGCTACGACAATGATATTCTTCTGCATTTTGAGATGGAAACACAATGCTGGGATGAAAAGTCATGATTTAACACTTCAAAATATCATGAATAGGCATTATGGGTTGTGTGCTTTAGATCACGTTTGTATGAAAATGCTCCTGTCGATGTACCTCAGAACAGCGTGAAATGAGCTCACAAGGCTTTCCGAGTTTATTCCTCAGCCGTGGAAGTGGAGGATCCGCATGTTTCTGATTGCATGAATGACATGCAGAAAAACACAGAAGAGCTCTTATGAAGACATCTCAAAGCAGATCCTTTTATTAATGATGCAATGAATTGATGTTGACGTCTCTGGTGGCTTCACCTGTTCTCCACCGGAGCAGTCCAGTCCGGTCTGATACAGTCTAGGATCCAGCAGGGGGCGCTGTCCTTTCTGCAGCCAGAACCAACAACATCTTTACGTCTGAGACAGTGATTCAGAGCAAAGTAAGACCGGTTTAACAGTCTGACCGGTTCCACTGCTCTCTCAGCTCATCACTCATCATTCTGTCAGCAGAAAGTCTTTCACTTTTACAATCATTAACTGCCATCATCATAGTCTGTTTAACTTCAATATTCTTAAATACGTTGATAATCAATGAAGATTATTGATATTCTCACCTTGTGCGCCCCTGCAGCCGATCGAGGAGCAGATCGCTGAAGAACAGAATGGAAATCATTCAGAGTCATGCATCTCAAAACCGCTGGAAGAACCTGAACTTCAGGGCTTCGGTCAAAGATTGAGCCCAATGAGCTAAAGCCCATCAGAATGAAACTCCAGCGAATCTCTGAAGACCAAACTACAGTGTGTATCTGTATTTCACACGTGTGTTTATGTTTGGACTTCTCTTTTCACTTTTAACAATTAGTATTTCAGAGAAAATACAAGTATGGTATTTGTAAACTACCAGATTGGTACTATAATATAGAAATATGAATAGTGCAATTAACATATGACATTCTAATAGTATCATCACAGATATCGGTTGTACAGCCAGCACACAAACATCAAGGCCAGCGGAAACACGCAGCAAAATGAAATCATATGAAACACACAGACATCTGTAGGTTTAGAATATGAGTAAAATCACTTGCGTTGTCTATATTCTGCAGATGTTCAGTGCTCTCGCTCTCAGTGTTTCTGCCTGCGCTGTGAGAAACAGATCAGCTCGAATGCCGTCATGACAGTCAATAGACATGAGGAATATGAGGCTCTTACTTTCACTCACAACACAAACAAGCTTTTAAAAACGCCATGTGTCAGTTTATTTTTGACTTCATAGTTTAGATGCTTTATATACAAAGGAGATTCTTAAACCTGAAGATCTAGAGAGGACTGAAGAGAATTAAACATTTTATTTGAGTTCACACGTGTAGATTTGAGAGCAACTTTATATGTTTGTGTACTACAAGATGGAAAAATAACCTTAAAAATAACACATTTGATATTTACACTCTTAAAAACAAAGCTTCTTTATTGGCATTGATGGTTCTGTGAAGAACCTTTAACATTCATACAACTCTTCCATTCCACAAAAGGTTCTTCGGATTTATAAATTATTCACACTAAGAAAAAAAAGTTTAAAAACGGTTCACTGAAGGTTCTTTGGGGAACCAAACAAGTTATTTTGGGGCAAAGCCTTTATTTTTAAGCATGTTTCTCTTCCAGAAAGACAGATAACAGACATTACTGACATCATCTTGTTGGAAGGTTTGAATCCAAAATGTGTGCAATAAAATGCTTCTTATAATGAGAACGTCTCACGTTAAACTCTTAGAATTAAAAGTTTTAAAAGGGTGTTTTGCAGTGATGCTATTGAAGAATTTTTGGATCCCCAAAGAACCTTTCAGTGATCAGTTCATGAAAGAACCATTAACTGTGAAGAACATTTTAATAAATCTTTTCCCACTATAAGAACCTTTTGTGGAGCAGAAAGGTTCCATGGATGTTAAAGGGCACCTATGATGCCCATTTTTATAAAATGTAATATGAGTCTCAGGTGTCCCCAGAATGTGTCTGTAAAGTTTCAGCTCAAAATACCCCACATATCATTTATCATATCATTTTGAAAATACCTATTTTGAGTGGAAGCAGAAACATGCTCTTTTCATGAATGTCTCTTTAAATGCTAATAAGCTGCTGCTCTCCGCCCCCTTCTGTTCAGTTTTGATGATCATGTCTATTGTGCTGAAATCATGCGTTTTAAAGCCATATTAGTTTAAACGTCTGATATATGGTTTTCTGATCGCACAGATCTGAAACACACACAGAAAGCGGCTGTCACATGCATGTGAGTACTAAACTAAGCTCTCTTTCATGTCTTATTGCGCTTCAACAGTCAAATACAGTCAAAAAGTTTATGTTAAAAACACATGACTTACAAAAACACGGTTAGTTATGTCTGTGAAGGTGTTGCTGCTATTTACATTGTTAATATGACCCAAGCAATAAAAGTGAAGCAGAAAATCACTCACTGATTTGGACTGAATAACTTTTATAGCTTTCTTACTTGAATGCTGTTTTAAATGCTCTGGTGTGAAGATAAACATGGCAGATTGTGTGCGGCTCACTCAGGGCGGAGTCTCTGCTAATACACCAGTGTCTGTCAACAGTCATGGGCGGGGCTTGTAAAATGTGACGTCACATTTTATAGATTCTGCAAACGGCTTGTTCTGAGACACTGCTTATGATTTATGGGGATTAAAAAAAAAAAGCGAGTGGATTTTTATCATTATAGGGTATTTCTGTGTGTACACACACTGCCAACACACACTTATGTTCAAACAACATGTAAAAGTGAATTTTACATAATAGGTGCTCTTTACAGGTTTCTCATGGAACAACTGAGGAACTTTATGTTTCAGATGGAATGTGAAGCCTGTGATTAGGCAAATTTTCATGTTGCAATTAATTACTAATGCTTTTATCACAGTATTATCATGGTATTGAAATTTAGTTGCAAAAAAGTGTTGTCATAATACAGTATAACAGGTTTAATAACTTTTACTAATAACAAAAATAACTGAATATTTAAATACAGTAAAGCAATACACAAAAAAATGTATAAAGTTAAAAATTTTACACAGATTAAAGTGCAAAAGATTTCTAAAGACCAATAGGTATCACTTTACAGTGACATCTCATTAGTTAACCTTAGTTAATGCATTAACATTAACAATGAGCTTTTTAAAAAAAATACAACTTTGTTAAAAAATACAACTGTTAGTTCATGTTAGATCGGGTTCATTAAAAAAAAAAAAAACAGTTGCAAGTTTTGATTTTAATTATGTGTTATTAAATATTGGAATTACCTAAGATTAATGAATGTTTAGAAGAATTATTCATTGGGAGTTTATGTTAACTAATGTGAACTAATGAAGCCCTAAAGTAAAGTGTGACCGAACAATAAAGAATCAAAACATTTTCAAACAATGTAAAAAAGTTTGAAAATAAATAGGCTTAAGTCTAAATATTTAGGTATTTGTCGGTGTGATGAACACCATAGTGAGTACACAAATCTGAATGGCTGTTTACATCATTTAAATACGTTTCAGAAACAGAAAGCAGCGGGGTAACAGCTGCATTTCTGCTGTTTCATCAGCGCCATCTGCTGTCAAAGAGTGAATGTGCGCTTTCATTCAGCGTGTCTGAAAAGTATTCTTAAAATGTAATCAAACTTCTGAATAATCTGTAATAAATAATTATTCTCTGCCTTTAAGTTTCCAATGCACTTGCACTCTCAGTCACCTGCACTTCCACAAGTGATGTCACTTGCAATCTTTTTTATTTTATTTTATTAAGTTTTTTTATTTTTTTAATTGAATCTCTCAAAATTTTACACAAGTAGACAGGTGGTGAAGACAAGAAAAAAGAAACTAAATTACAATGTCAATTGCAATCGCCACTTGCACCAAAGACTTGAAAGGGACTTTGCTTGTACTCTCAAGAACTTGCGACATCACTTGCAGAATATGAAGTCTCTCATTAAGCATTTTCCTCCCATAGAAAACTATGAACACTTAATATGGCTTAATGTGTTAAGATAGTGCTATTAAAAGATCAAATTCAATGTACTGTATATTAATATAATGTATATGTAAATAGTGTTTTCCTCCCATACAAAACACGACAATGTCGGAATAAGATGATAAAGACTAAACTCATACTCCTCCTCATTATTAAAACATAACTAATATGTACAGACAAAGAAGGTGAGCCCAGAATAAACGCAACGTGCAAAGTTTCGCACGTTAAGCGTTATAGAATAAACTGTCTACAGCCTTTTTATATCATGATCTTTGTTCATTAAGCTACATTAAATGATTTTCTATGGGAGGAAAACATTTAACATGCAATTTCTAATATCTGCTGGTCTGTAGGCTATAGTTTGTGTCAACAATAAGACTTAGCCTATACTGAATTTGGTCTTTATCATCTTAGTCCGTTATGCCACATTAAGTGTTTTGCTGTATGGGAGGAAAAGTGAAAGTTTGCGGGTTGTTCATGGCCATCTGCTTGCCTTATAGTACATTAAATTCACAGACTATATTTCGAATTGGATATTTTAATACATTACGCCATATATTAAGTGTTTATGGTTTTCTACTGGAGGAAAACACTTAACGAGAGACTTTGCTCATTGCGTTCATATTCTGTTGTTCTGTGACCACGGATTTGCGGGTCTTGTCTATTTCTCCTACAGATGACTTGCAGTACTCTGTACATCATGGTACTAAATTAGTTTTAATAGTTTAACCACCACAGCATCTTATCTCCATTGGCAACACACACGATTTGTGTCAGCATATTAGAAAGACTGTCATGAGCAAAATGAGTGATCATGAAGCATTAATACACAGCTATAACCTGTTTTAGCAAGTTGATGTTCTCATTTCATCAATATTTTAAATATGGCACTTATTTTGATAAAGCTTTACTCTGGCTGGTAGATGCTATTTAAAATGCTATTAAAATTTTTTAAACCTTGTGTGTCAGAAAAACAGTGGCCATATTAATATTACATATTAATATTTATTTCCACTTTCACTAACAAAGATCCTTTAACTGACATCCGTCCTAATTATCAGTACCTTAAAATGCCAATTTATTCACATAATGCCACTGCTGAAAAAGAAAAACAACAAAAAATTATATTATAGTCTTGGATGTCAATAATTAGAAACATTTTGATTTTTAACTGATGCATTATTATTTTTGTGCCGTGTCAGATTTTTACCATGCACACACATTTCTCAGTACATGCAAACTGAGAAAATAGATTTATGAAAGGAAATGAAGTTGAAGTACAATTCCAATAAAAATACACATTTTTGACAATGTATGCTGTTTGCATTAACAGTCAAAATTATTAAAAAAAAGATTTAAAAAAAAAAAAAAAAAAAAAAGTTCCTAAGGATGTGCGAGGGTTAAACACAGAGAAGAGAAACCTGTGAGAAACCTCAATATGTTTGAGTTCCTAACTGGCAGCAGTCCACTTCTGACGTGCAAACCTCCGTCTGACTCCTGACGAGACAAAATCATCATCAAACCTGATGTCAGCATCGCTCATGTGTATGTAAGAGAGAGTGGAGACGCTTTACAGTCAAACTGGAGGATGAGAAATGCTTCACCTTCACTGCACAATCATCTCCTCCATCCTGAAGATTCACAAGTGAATTATTAGTTCTTCAGTGAATAAATACAAAATAAAGCAGCTTCTAAAAGTATTTGGACACTTTAGTCACACTTCAAAATCCCTGAATGTCATTAGAGACAAAATATCAAAGCAAGAATTGATATCACTTGTAAAGAAACATAAAAACTAAACATTTTAAGACAGAGGTCCGATAAGCAATTTAATGCTGGAAATGGCTCAGAGAGAAGCCTTTGTATCATTACTGATTATTAAATGTCTAATGTCTAAAATGACTGGATCTCTATGCAATCGTCACAATTGGATTTAGAAACGTCACACGAGCGTGTGAACAGACTGTGTTTGCCAGGTTTTTTGGGTAATGGCGGCAGCTTCACTTGAGACAAAACAATAATCAACATTCAGAAGAAATAAGGAAAACAATGATCAGTTAATAATATCCGCTGTGGTTTTTACATCTCTTTCTTGACTCCTGTTATATACAAAATTGCCAGAGATGGAGAACACAATGAGGTCATGACAATGCAGTGTTTATCATTGCATTCACTCCATATCATACACAGAATACAGTAGGTACTGTAAAGTACGTGTTCAAAACTCTGGGGTCGGTAAGATTTTTATACTTTTATGCATCAAGGATGCATTAAATTGACCAAAAGTGACAGTAAAGACATTAATGATGTTACAAAAGATTTCTGTTTCAAATAAATGCTGTTCTTTTGAACTTTCTATTCATCTGTGAATCCTGAAATGTAAAATGAATCACATTTTCCTCAAAAATATTGTGCAGCACAACTGTTTTCAACATTGATAATCAGAAATGTTTCTTGAGCAGCGAATCAGCATATTAGAATGATTTCTGAAGGATCATGTGACACTGAAGACTGGAGTAATGATGCTGAAAATTCAGGTTTTATCAGAAATAAATTACAGTTTAAGAGATATTCACACAGAAAACAGCTGTTTTAGATTATAATAATATTTCACTATTTTTACTGTATTTGTGATCAAATAAACGCAGCTCTGGTGAGCAGAAGAGACTTTCAGAAACATTATGAAGCAGTATTGACCCCAGAGGTCTGAGAGCTGGTGTAGCAGTGATTTGTTGTGCTGTGCTGAAGCGCTGGAATGAGGCTTTACTCCATCGGACAGCACTTGCAGATACAGAGGGACGCAGTGATGGTCAGTCTGAGCTGCTGCTGCGCCGGACAGGAACAGATGACCATCAGATGATCCTCCTGTGAGACCGATACAGAAAACAATTAGAGACATCATCTTTACCTTTAAACACAAGAATGTTAAACATGCAGCTCTTCATGGTTAGTGGTTCATCTCTGAACATTAACATGAATCAAAGAGCGGTAACTTACAGTCTGATCGTGATACTTCACTTCATAACATGAAGTTCTGAATCAAGCGTGTCTTCACTCATTCTTGAACATGATTTCTGTTTCAGACCTCTGACTGAGATACAGATCCAGACGCTCTGCATTCTTCTGCTGGATGAGCCGACGCTGATCAAAGTGTACAAGTTTCTCTCAAACAGAGTTTAGTTTCAAATGAGGGTTTAGTCGACTACACACAATGCTTTTCCTCTAAATTTATTCATTTTGAAAGTGATGGAGTGATGTAAAGACATTGAGTAGAAACACAAGTGTTTGAGAAAGAAATGACCAAACGTCACTGAAAACATTTGATGCATCAGTCTGTCTTTCACTGACCGATGAGCTTCAGCTCTAGTTGAGTCTCATTATTGCTTGATGTCAAACTAACATACATCACATGCTCACACTGGATCTTACACAAGTGCAACCCTCCATCAGAGAATCTCAAGTGTTCAAGCACCTTTAGCAGAAGATCATCTTGCATGCAGACAGTTTTTAAAGAATCTTATTACATCTTAAAAAACAGAAAAAAAGCTTAAACAGCTGTTGAACATACAAAAAAGTTATTTTGAATAATGCGTGTAGCCAAACAGTTGACCGCAGCCATTGACTTCCATATTATTTCTTTCGATACTATGGAAGTCAATGGGTACCATCAACTGTTTATTTACCAACATTCTTCAAAATATCTTCTTTTGGGTTCATCAGAAGGAAGAAACTCATACAGGTTTGAAACTGATAAATGATGGCAATTTTCAGTTTTGGGTGAACTATCGCTTTAATTCAACACATTTTAATGACACTTTTACAAAAGAAAGGTTGTTTGTTTTAATGATTGGGTTCAGTCTCTGTACTCCGTTCGCACTAGTAATTTTCAGTTTTACAGCAGCAGTATTACATGGGTCTCTGCTTTAATTTTCTATTTACTAATTCCTTGTTTTTCAAAATACACATTCAAAATTTTTAAACAAGAGTTCAAAAAAAAGTCAGTGTTATTCAGTCAAAAAGTGTATCTGCAGTTCAGCTTCAGTCTGAGATGATTCCAGACAGAAGTGTTATATTCCACACATCAGCTCTCAGACGTCAGAGCTTTGAGAAATATTCCTTCTGGAACTTCTGGAAGTCCTTCTCAGTGAAGACGGATTTCTCCTTGGGTTTGGAGACGGGCAGATCAAGCCGATGACATGCGCGGCGACCCGAATGCTGCTGGACGATCTAAAGAGAAACACACGATTATATATCATCCCTGAGAATCTGTATGTGTGACCTGATGGATGAAGCTGGAGGAGATTCAGACCTTTCTGGCGTCTTTGTTCTGTGTTTTATGCTCAGGACCCAGGAAATACTCCAGATTGGACTTCAGCTTACTCTTCTTCTGCTTCTTTCTGTATTCGTCTGAGGAAAACACAAACAATCTTCAGCTGGGAATGAGAATCTGAAGCAGAGCAGCTCATAACGTTAGTAATAATGTTTGAAAGCCTGACGTTTCTGTGATCAGTAAACGAAGAGTGAATGAGGAGGTTTGAGGAGTTTTGAATTCTTTCGAGCAGGTTTGATGGTGTTTAAGCAGGTTTTAAGAAGGTTTGAGATTGTGTGAGCAGGTTTGATGGTGTTTAAAGTGTCATGAAACCCTAAAACACATTTTTTGAGATGTTAACATATATGAACAGGTTGCACATCAGTGAAAACAACAATAGCACTCCTTATGTCTGAGGGAAAAGTGGTTATTTTTTCATTTTTTGGAGCAATTTCATTCTTCCGGTTCAAAAAGAAAAGTTGAACCGACGTCATGAAAAGTGACGTATACAGTATGCGTTAATCCGCAGTGGTGATTGGCTGCCGTGGCTAATGAGTACACATCTACGTCATCAGTTTTCCGAGCTTTTCTCAGTATTATTCATGAGAACGAACTCTTATGATCCAGTCACTGCTGTGTTATGCATGAGAATTCAAATCTCATGAAAGAGCTTCGCACTGTCACAACAATATTTACTATGTAACAACACGTGATTTATGCGCTGAACACTGCGATGAGTTTAAACAACACTCACTGCGCGGATCATATTCATATCCAGACCGGAGCAAGCATGTTTCAAGTTTTTGTGAGCGTATTTCATATTCTCTCGTGCTCCGAACATGATCAGCGGTACGTCTGATCATAAACACGATGACATGACAGATTATTGTGATGCACAGCAAACAATGATATAGACAGAAAATTCAAAGAAGAGTAAACAAAAAGTAACTATGCCTTATTCTTTCTGTTTAAGCAGGTTTTAAGTTGGGTTTGAGATTGTCTGAGCAGTTTTGATGGTGTTTAAGCAGGTTTTAAATAGGTTTGAGATTGAGCAGGTTTGATGGTCTTTAAGCAGGTTTTAAGTAGGTTTGAGATTGAGCAGGTTTGATGGTCTTTAAGCAGGTTTTAAGTAGGTTTGAGATTGAGCAGGTTTGATGGTCTTTAAGCAGGTTTTAAGTAGGTTTGAGATTGAGCAGGTTTGAGTGGTTTTGCACAGGTTTGATGGTATTTAAGCAGGTTTTAAGTAGGGGTTGAGATTGTCTGAGCAGGTTTGATGGTATTTAAGCAGGTTTTAAGTAGGTTTGAGATTGTCTGAGCAGGTTTGATGGTGTTTAAGCAGGTTTTAAGTAGGGTTTGAGATTGTCTGAGCAGGTTTGAGGGGTTTTGCGCAGGTTTGATGGTATTTAAGCAGGTTTTAAGTAGGTTTGAGATTGTCTGAGCAGGTTTGATGGTATTTAAGCAGATTTTAAGTAGGTTTTAGATTGAGCAGGTTTGAGGGGTTTTGCGCAGGTTTGATGGTGTTTAAGCAGATTTTAAATAGGTTTGAGACTGAGCAGGTTTGAGGGGTTTTGCGCAGGTTTTAAGTAGGTTTGAGATTGTCTGAGCAGGTTTGATGGGGTTTTGAGCAGGTTTTAAGTAGGTTTGAGATTGTCTGAGCAGGTTTGAGGGGTTTTGAGCAGGTTTTAAGTAGGTTTGAGATTGTCTGAGCAGGTTTGAGGGGTTTTGAGCAGGTTTTAAGTAAAGGTTGAGATTGTCTGAGCAGGTTTGAGGGGTTTTGAGCAGGTTTTAAGTAAAGGTTGAGATTGTCTGAGCAGGTTTGATGGTGTTTAAGCAGATTTTAAGTAGGTTTTAGATTGAGCAGGTTTGAGGGGTTTTGCGCAGGTTTGATGGTATTTAAGCAGGTTTTAAGTAGGTTTGAGATTGTCTGAGCAGGTTTGATGGTATTTAAGCAGATTTTAAGTAGGTTTTAGATTGAGCAGGTTTGAGGGGTTTTGCGCAGGTTTGATGGTGTTTAAGCAGATTTTAAATAGGTTTGAGACTGAGCAGGTTTGAGGGGTTTTGCGCAGGTTTTAAGTAGGTTTGAGATTGTCTGAGCAGGTTTGAGGGGTTTTGAGCAGGTTTTAAGTAAAGGTTGAGATTGTCTGAGCAGGTTCAATGGTGTTTAAGCAGGTTTTAAGTAGGTTTGAGATTGTCTGAGCAGGTTTGAGGGGTTTTGAGCAGGTTTTAAGTAGGTTTGAGATTGTCTGAGCAGGTTTGAGGGGTTTTGAGCAGGTTTTAAGTAAAGGTTGAGATTGTCTGAGCAGGTTTGATGGTGTTTAAGCAGGTTTTAAGTAGGTTTGAGATTGTCTGAGCAGGTTTGATGGTGTTTAAGCAGATTTTAAGTAGGTTTTAGATTGAGCAGGTTTGAGGGGTTTTGCGCAGGTTTGATGGTATTTAAGCAGGTTTTAAGTAGGTTTGAGATTGTCTGAGCAGGTTTGATGGTATTTAAGCAGATTTTAAGTAGGTTTTAGATTGAACAGGTTTCAGGGATTTTGCGCAGGTTTGATGGTGTTTAAGCAGGTTTTAAGTAGGTTTTAGATTGAACAGGTTTCAGGGATTTTGCGCAGGTTTGATGGTGTTTAAGCAGGTTTTAAGTAGGTTTGAGATTGAGCAGGTTTGAGGGGTTTTGCGCAGGTTTGATGGTATTTAAGCAGGTTTTAAGTAGGGGTTGAGATTGTCTGAGCAGGTTTGATGGTATTTAAGCAGATTTTAAGTAGGTTTTAGATTGAACAGGTTTCAGGGATTTTGCGCAGGTTTGATGGTGTTTAAGCAGGTTTTAAGTAGGTTTTAGATTGAACAGGTTTCAGGGATTTTGCGCAGGTTTGATGGTGTTTAAGCAGGTTTTAAGTAGGTTTTAGATTGAACAGGTTTCAGGGATTTTGCGCAGGTTTGATGGTATTTAAGCAGGTTTTAAGTAGGTTTTAGATTGAACAGGTTTCAGGGATTTTGCGCAGGTTTGATGGTGTTTAAGCAGGTTTTAAGTAGGTTTGAGATTGAGCAGGTTTGAGGGGTTTTGCGCAGGTTTGATGGTATTTAAGCAGGTTTTAAGTAGGTTTGAGATTGTCTGAGCAGGTTTGATGGTATTTAAGCAGATTTTAAGTAGGTTTTAGATTGAACAGGTTTCAGGGATTTTGCGCAGGTTTGATGGTGTTTAAGCAGGTTTTAAGTAGGTTTTAGATTGAACAGGTTTCAGGGATTTTGCGCAGGTTTGATGGTGTTTAAGCAGGTTTTAAGTAGGTTTTAGATTGAGCAGGTTTGAGGGGTTTTGCGCAGGTTTGATGGTATTTAAGCAGGTTTTAAGTAGGGGTTGAGATTGTCTGAGCAGGTTTGATGGTATTTAAGCAGATTTTAAGTAGGTTTTAGATTGAACAGGTTTCAGGGATTTTGCGCAGGTTTGATGGTGTTTAAGCAGGTTTTAAGTAGGTTTTAGATTGAACAGGTTTCAGGGATTTTGCGCAGGTTTGATGGTGTTTAAGCAGGTTTTAAGTAGGTTTTAGATTGAACAGGTTTCAGGGATTTTGCGCAGGTTTGATGGTATTTAAGCAGGTTTTAAGAAGGTTTGAGATTGTGTGAGCAGGTTTGATGGTGTTTAAAGTGTCATGAAACCCTAAAACACATTTTTTGAGATGTTAACATATATGAACAGGTTGCACATCAGTGAAAACAACAATAGCACTCCTTATGTCTGAGGGAAAAGTGGTTATTTTTTCATTTTTTGGAGCAATTTCATTCTTCCGGTTCAAAAAGAAAAGTTGAACCGACGTCATGAAAAGTGACGTATACAGTATGCGTTAATCCGCAGTGGTGATTGGCTGCCGTGGCTAATGAGTACACATCTACGTCATCAGTTTTCCGAGCTTTTCTCAGTATTATTCATGAGAACGAACTCTTATGATCCAGTCACTGCTGTGTTATGCATGAGAATTCAAATCTCATGAAAGAGCTTCGCACTGTCACAACAATATTTACTATGTAACAACACGTGATTTATGCGCTGAACACTGCGATGAGTTTAAACAACACTCACTGCGCGGATCATATTCATATCCAGACCGGAGCAAGCATGTTTCAAGTTTTTGTGAGCGTATTTCATATTCTCTCGTGCTCCGAACATGATCAGCGGTACGTCTGATCATAAACACGATGACATGACAGATTATTGTGATGCACAGCAAACAATGATATAGACAGAAAATTCAAAGAAGAGTAAACAAAAAGTAACTATGCCTTATTCTTTCTGTTTAAGCAGGTTTTAAGTTGGGTTTGAGATTGTCTGAGCAGTTTTGATGGTGTTTAAGCAGGTTTTAAATAGGTTTGAGATTGAGCAGGTTTGATGGTCTTTAAGCAGGTTTTAAGTAGGTTTGAGATTGAGCAGGTTTGATGGTCTTTAAGCAGGTTTTAAGTAGGTTTGAGATTGAGCAGGTTTGAGTGGTTTTGCACAGGTTTGATGGTATTTAAGCAGGTTTTAAGTAGGGGTTGAGATTGTCTGAGCAGGTTTGATGGTATTTAAGCAGGTTTTAAGTAGGGGTTGAGATTGTCTGAGCAGGTTTGATGGTATTTAAGCAGGTTTTAAGTAGGTTTGAGATTGTCTGAGCAGGTTTGATGGTGTTTAAGCAGGTTTTAAGTAGGGTTTGAGATTGTCTGAGCAGGTTTGAGGGGTTTTGCGCAGGTTTGATGGTATTTAAGCAGGTTTTAAGTAGGTTTGAGATTGTCTGAGCAGGTTTGATGGTATTTAAGCAGATTTTAAGTAGGTTTTAGATTGAGCAGGTTTGAGGGGTTTTGCGCAGGTTTGATGGTGTTTAAGCAGATTTTAAATAGGTTTGAGACTGAGCAGGTTTGAGGGGTTTTGCGCAGGTTTTAAGTAGGTTTGAGATTGTCTGAGCAGGTTTGAGGGGTTTTGAGCAGGTTTTAAGTAAAGGTTGAGATTGTCTGAGCAGGTTCAATGGTGTTTAAGCAGGTTTTAAGTAGGTTTGAGATTGTCTGAGCAGGTTTGAGGGGTTTTGAGCAGGTTTTAAGTAGGTTTGAGATTGTCTGAGCAGGTTTGAGGGGTTTTGAGCAGGTTTTAAGTAAAGGTTGAGATTGTCTGAGCAGGTTTGATGGTGTTTAAGCAGGTTTTAAGTAGGTTTGAGATTGTCTGAGCAGGTTTGATGGTGTTTAAGCAGATTTTAAGTAGGTTTTAGATTGAGCAGGTTTGAGGGGTTTTGCGCAGGTTTGATGGTATTTAAGCAGGTTTTAAGTAGGTTTGAGATTGTCTGAGCAGGTTTGATGGTATTTAAGCAGATTTTAAGTAGGTTTTAGATTGAGCAGGTTTGAGGGGTTTTGCGCAGGTTTGATGGTGTTTAAGCAGATTTTAAATAGGTTTGAGACTGAGCAGGTTTGAGGGGTTTTGCGCAGGTTTTAAGTAGGTTTGAGATTGTCTGAGCAGGTTTGAGGGGTTTTGAGCAGGTTTTAAGTAAAGGTTGAGATTGTCTGAGCAGGTTCAATGGTGTTTAAGCAGGTTTTAAGTAGGTTTGAGATTGTCTGAGCAGGTTTGAGGGGTTTTGAGCAGGTTTTAAGTAGGTTTGAGATTGTCTGAGCAGGTTTGAGGGGTTTTGAGCAGGTTTTAAGTAAAGGTTGAGATTGTCTGAGCAGGTTTGATGGTGTTTAAGCAGGTTTTAAGTAGGTTTGAGATTGTCTGAGCAGGTTTGATGGTGTTTAAGCAGATTTTAAGTAGGTTTTAGATTGAGCAGGTTTGAGGGGTTTTGCGCAGGTTTGATGGTATTTAAGCAGGTTTTAAGTAGGGGTTGAGATTGTCTGAGCAGGTTTGATGGTATTTAAGCAGATTTTAAGTAGGTTTTAGATTGAACAGGTTTCAGGGATTTTGCGCAGGTTTGATGGTGTTTAAGCAGGTTTTAAGTAGGTTTTAGATTGAACAGGTTTCAGGGATTTTGCGCAGGTTTGATGGTGTTTAAGCAGGTTTTAAGTAGGTTTTAGATTGAACAGGTTTCAGGGATTTTGCGCAGGTTTGATGGTATTTAAGCAGGTTTTAAGTAGGTTTTAGATTGAACAGGTTTCAGGGATTTTGCGCAGGTTTGATGGTGTTTAAGCAGGTTTTAAGTAGGTTTGAGATTGAGCAGGTTTGAGGGGTTTTGCGCAGGTTTGATGGTATTTAAGCAGGTTTTAAGTAGGTTTGAGATTGTCTGAGCAGGTTTGATGGTATTTAAGCAGATTTTAAGTAGGTTTTAGATTGAACAGGTTTCAGGGATTTTGCGCAGGTTTGATGGTGTTTAAGCAGGTTTTAAGTAGGTTTTAGATTGAACAGGTTTCAGGGATTTTGCGCAGGTTTGATGGTGTTTAAGCAGGTTTTAAGTAGGTTTTAGATTGAGCAGGTTTGAGGGGTTTTGCGCAGGTTTGATGGTATTTAAGCAGGTTTTAAGTAGGGGTTGAGATTGTCTGAGCAGGTTTGATGGTATTTAAGCAGATTTTAAGTAGGTTTTAGATTGAACAGGTTTCAGGGATTTTGCGCAGGTTTGATGGTGTTTAAGCAGGTTTTAAGTAGGTTTTAGATTGAACAGGTTTCAGGGATTTTGCGCAGGTTTGATGGTGTTTAAGCAGGTTTTAAGTAGGTTTTAGATTGAACAGGTTTCAGGGATTTTGCGCAGGTTTGATGGTATTTAAGCAGGTTTTAAGTAGGTTTTAGATTGAACAGGTTTCAGGGATTTTGCGCAGGTTTGATGGTGTTTAAGCAGGTTTTAAGTAGGTTTGAGATTGAGCAGGTTTGAGGGGTTTTGCGCAGGTTTGATGGTATTTAAGCAGGTTTTAAGTAGGGGTTGAGATTGTCTGAGCAGGTTTGATGGTATTTAAGCAGATTTTAAGTAGGTTTTAGATTGAACAGGTTTCAGGGATTTTGCGCAGGTTTGATGGTGTTTAAGCAGGTTTTAAGTAGGTTTTAGATTGAACAGGTTTCAGGGATTTTGCGCAGGTTTGATGGTGTTTAAGCAGGTTTTAAGTAGGTTTTAGATTGAACAGGTTTCAGGGATTTTGCGCAGGTTTGATGGTATTTAAGCAGGTTTTAAGTAGGTTTTAGATTGAACAGGTTTCAGGGATTTTGCGCAGGTTTGATGGTGTTTAAGCAGGTTTTAAGTAGGTTTGAGATTGAGCAGGTTTGAGGGGTTTTGCGCAGGTTTGATGGTATTTAAGCAGGTTTTAAGTAGGGGTTGAGATTGTCTGAGCAGGTTTGATGCGACTATTCGCGCGTAGTTGAACGCTTGAATATTTTGAGTTTACGCACTTCATTCTCGCGTGAAATTCGCATCATGGGAGGGGCTTATATAGCTCAAATTGAGTTCTTATATAGCTCAAATTGAGTTCTTATATAGCTCAAATTGAGTCCTCCTCACTCACTTACTTCCAAGCAAGATCCTTTTTATTCCTGTTTCTATAAAAGTATGAAGATGTATCGTACAGCTCCGGGTATCCACATACAGCGGTGATGATTTTGTCTTCCATTGTTGTTTCGGATTTCTGCCTCCGCTTGCTACGTCGTAATCACGTCACTACTAGAGCAAGCTCCTGATTGGTTAACGTGGCGCAAATTTTCGCCAAAGTTCAGATTTTTCAACTCGCGCGAATCACGCGTTACGCGCGTAAAACGCTCAAGTCGCGCCGCCTCATTCACGCGAATCGCTCCGCAGGATGTCTATTCGCGTCTTTGCATTGACTTAACATGTTAATCACTCGCGCTTAACGCTTCATTCGCGTCTGGTGTGAACGCAGCTTTTGGCTAGCCTCCAAGCTAACGTATACGTGCCTGTATTGAATATGATTACGCATCGCTCCAGCAGAGTTATTGTAAGCCAGTTTGACATTACACAGTTTGCACAAGCTTTTCGGTTTCCATCTCATTCAAAATAATCCCACACTTTGCTGGTCTTTCGTGTGGTCAGTTCGAGATCGCCGCAACTGACATGAAGAAAACGTGCGCGAGGTCTGAAGTAAAAATGTAGTTTCCGCCCAGATACACTTTTAAAAATATGTATATATTTAAATATTTCCATATGTATTCTTTGTCAAACGGATTATTTTAATTTATTTAAAATGTTTTAAAATGTAACGTTCAAATGATGGTCATTTGAATGATAAAACCAAATTTGAGGAGTTTTGAGTCCTTTCAGACTCACCCAGAGCAGACCGGATGTGCTTGTCTTTGACGGTGTTTGTGCTCCGCGATGATCCTCCGGGTCGCTGCAGCTGTCTGATCCGCTTCTGAACGCCCTGTTTCTCGCTGCTGATCTGCTCCATCAGCACTGACTTACGAGAGATGCTCTTCTTCTGCTTACGCTTCACTCCATCTACAAGGAGACGTATATAACCACACTTTCTATAGTTCGGTAAAGTCGGCAAGATATTCACAGATTCGACTTTTCCGGATCAATAACTTGCGAGCAAAACATTTTTACGACACAAATGACGCCTCTTTTCATTCGTAGTGATGTAGTAAACAAGCTACAAGCGTGTTTTCCTCAAAACAAGCTTTCCTCCGCTCTGTACAAAATACATTGATCTCAACACGCTGGCGTCTGAGAGACAAATCCTAAGGGACCGTCTGCAAAGTGCCAAACGCGAAAAATGTTACTAATAAAGTAACTTCACAGTAACACACTGCAGTGTCACCAAATTTAGTTCACACATCACTGCTCTCCTGCTGATTATACTACAACACTTATTTTTAAAATGATTGCTTTTACACATTTATGATTTTTTTATTATAAAAAAGTTAACTTCACTGCAACACTGTACTTTCACCAAATTCACTTCACACATCACTGCTCTCCTGTTGGTTATACTACAACACTAATTTTGAAAATAATTGCTTTTACACATTTTTTATGATTTTTCTATTATGAAAAAGTCAAACTTCATTGTTATTGGACAAAATAGTTAATAACTTTACTGTAACACACTGTACTTTCACCAAATTCACTTCACGCATCACTGCTCTTATGGTTATACTACAAGACTTATTTTGAAAATAATTGCTTTGGCATAATTTTTATGATAATTTTATTACGAAAAATAGGTAATAACTTTACTGTAACACACTATCCTTTCACCAAATTCAGTTCACACATCACTATAAAAAAACAAAAAATTATCCAAAAGCAGTTGTTTTCAAAATGAGTGTATAACCAGCAGGAGAGCAGTGATGTGTGAAGTGAATTTGGTGAAAGTACAGTGTGTTACAGTAAAGTTATTAACTAATTTACGACCAAGATGGCGGCGCGGTCAGACGCTGCGGCCTCTCCAGGTCCCAAAGACGGTGCTTTTATGTCTTTTAATGTCGTCTGTTCGTCTCCAAATAGTGTCGATTTACCGTTAATTCATCGGGAGATCACTCCGAGATACATATACGATCGCCAAAGTCTTTTGGATATCGACAAGACATACAAACTCAAACTCTCGCCGGCGGCTACTGAGAAGCTACGAGGCCTTTGTTTACTGCTGGAGCCGGACCTCGAGACCGCGGCCTCGCCTACTGACGCTACCCCGCACAAGGCGGCGTCGCAAGCGGTGTGAGAGAGGACGGAAGCGCGGTAAGCGCGGAGGTATACGAGCTAGGCTGAGGGCTAACCCCACAAGACCGGCTCTTCCAACACTCATGCTCTCAAACGTTCGCTCTCTGGAAAACAAACTGGACTTAATTCAACTCAGTCGATCTACACAGCATGAGGAAAGGGATTGTTGTGTGTTTGTTTTCACTGAAACATGGCTAAACGACAACATCCCGGACTCCGCCATTCAGCTGCACGGACTAACTTGCTACCGAGCGGACAGAAATTCATCACTGTCTGGTAAGACTCGCGGGGGTGGCTTGTGTGTGTATATCAACAAAGAATGGTCTAACAATGCTGCGGTAGTGACAAAACACTGTTCATCACTGGTGGAGTTTATGTTTGTGAAGTGTCGACCGTTCTATCTGCCGCGGGAGTTCACGGCCATTGTTATTGTCGCGGTTTACATTCCTCCGTGTGCAAACGCAAAGGACGCGCTTCGCGAGCTGTACAGCGCCATCAGCGAACAACAAACAAATAACCCTGACGGCTTTTTCATCATAGCCGGTGACTTCAACCACGCAAACTTAAAGACAGTTTTGCCAAAGTTCTACCAACATGTGAACTTTGCAACAAGGGGAAACAACACGCTGGACTTTGTTTACACAACAGTTAAGAACGCATACAAAGCCGAACCCCGCCCCCACCTCGGGTACTCAGACCACATCTCTGTTATGCTAATCCCAGCATATAGCCCACTTCTCAAACTCACCAAAACCGGTTCAAAAGCAGATCACAGTATGGCCAGACAATGCCACCTCAGCACTGCAGGACGGACTGCTTCCAGGACACAGACTGGAACATGTTTAAAGAGGCGGCCACCTACAACAACCACACAGACCTGCAGGAGTACACCGAAACTGTGACTGCTTACATCAAAAAGTGCATAGATGATGTGACAGTCACCAAAACCATCACCACACGTGCCAACCAGAAGCCATGGATGACAGCAGAGGTTCGTGGGCTGCTAAAGACCAGAGATGAAGCATTCAGATCAGGAGATAAAGCAGCCCTCAAAACAGCAAGAACCAATCTGTCTCATGGCATCAAGAAGGCAAAACATCAGTATGCTAAAAAAATCAACAATCACTTCACAGACAGCAGAGACACTCGGACCCTATGGCAAGCCATTCAGACCATCACTGACTACAAGCCCCTGCCACAGGCCAGTGATGATGACACATCTTTACCAGAGGCACTCAACCACTTCTACTCACGATTTGAGATACAGAACGACACACCTGCAGAGAAACTACTCACATCTCCAAACGACCAGGTACTCTGTCTCTCTCCAGTCGACGTAAGGAAGACCCTATCCAGGATTAACCCACGAAAGGCTGCGGGCCCTGACAACATACCTGGACGTGTACTGAAAGACTGTGCTGCACAGCTGACGGATGTCCTAACAGACATCTTCAACATCTCGCTGAGCCAGGCAGTCGTCCCCACGTGTCTCAAATCCACCTCCATAATTCCAGTACCAAAGAAGTCACCTGTGTCCTGTCTGAATGACTATCGTCCCATAGCACTGACCCCAATCATGATGAAGTGCTTTGAGAGGTTAGTCATGCAGCACATCAAGTCCAGTCTTCCAAACACGCTGGACCCACTCCAGTTTGCATACCGTCCAAACCGTTCCACGGACGATGCAATATCCACCACTCTCCACCTAGCTCTTACCCATCTGGAACAGAAAGACTCTTATGTAAGAATGCTGTTCATTGACTTCAGCTCAGCATTCAACACAATAATCCCACAACAGCTCATCCACAAACTAAACCTGCTGGGCCTTAACACCTCCCTCTGTAATTGGATCCTGGACTTTTTAACTGCAAGACCTCAGTCAGTCCGTGTCGGCCGCAACACCTCCAGCACTACCACACTGAGCACAGGTGCCCCACAAGGCTGTGTGCTCAGCCCGCTGCTCTTCACGCTGCTGACCCACGACTGCACTGCCAAGTCCAGCTCCAACCACATCATCAAGTTTGCTGATGACACAACTGTGGTAGGCCTCATCAGCAACAACGATGAAACGCACTACAGAGAGGAAGTGGCACAGCTGGCTGAATGGTGTGGTGCTAACAACCTGTCCCTCAATGTGGGTAAGACGAAAGAGGTTGTGATGGACTTCAGGAGAAACTCTGTTGACCACCCCCCGCTGACCATCGACGGCTCAACCGTGGAGAGAGTCGGCAGCACTAAATTCCTGGGAGTGCACATCACAGAGGATCTCACCTGGACCACCAACGTCACGTCACTCAACAAGAAGGGACAACAGCGCCTCCACTTTCTCCGCCGGCTGAAAAGGGCAAGTCTCCCTCCACCCATCCTCACCACTTTTTACAGGGGCACCATTGAGAGTGTGCTGACCACCTGCATCACTGTCTGGTATGGGAACTGCAGTGCTGCTGACCGCAAGACCCTACAACGGACAGTGAACACTGCCGCAAAGATCATTGGTGCCCCTCTCCCCTCCATCCTGGACATTTTCCTTTCACGATGCTCCAACAAGGCCACCAGCATCGTGAAGGACCCCACCCACCCCTCTCACAACCTCTTCCAGCTCCTGCCATCAGGTAGAAGGTACCGGAGCATCAGAGCTCGCTCTGTCAGATTGCTCAACAGCTTTTTTCCCCAGGCTGTGAGAGCTCTTAACTCCAATCCCCCTGTCCCCCTCTGAAACCATGAACACCTCAGCCCTCCCACCCCCCAACTCATTAAAAACTGTTGACAATATTACTAAGTGCAATTCTGGACCAAAACCCTGAATGTGCTACACACAGGTGAGTGGGCTATACAAACCACCTGTAGTAACGCACTCATCCCACTATATGCACACTAGACACTTTCTACAAACACTCCCTGCCACAAAGACTCTTAAGAAAATATATGTCTACTTGAACATTGCACTACAAAATAATACATGTTTACTTGAGCATTGCACTACAAAATCTTTTTGCACTATGCACTGTCTCCCACAAAATCTGCACAATAATGTACAAAATATATATTTTTTCTGCACAATTTCATGTACATATATCTCTTTTGCACAATTTCATGTACAGTATTTATGTAAAGTTTTTTTGTACAGTCTCAGTTTGTGTATGTGTGGACAACTAGGTATAGCAGTTATAGTATTTTTAGTATATGTATAGTCAGATAGTTAACTGTTGTATAGCTCTATTGCTTTTCCTATACTTGCATTGTTGTATGTTTATCTTATGTTTAACTAGTATGTAGCACCGTGGTCCTGCGAGACACGACATTTCGTTCCACTATATGTCCACACATGTAGCAGAATGACAATAAAGCTCAACTTGACTTGACTAATTTGTCCAATAACAATGAAGTTTGACTATTTTTCATAATAGAAAAATCATAAAAAAATGTGTAAAAGCAATTATTTTCAAAATAAGTGTTGTAGTATAATCAGCAGGAGAGCAGTGATGTGTGAACTAAATTTGGTGACACTGCAGTGTGTTACTGTGAAGTTATTTTATTAGTAACATTTTTCGCGTTTGGCACTTTGCAGACGGTCCCTTAGGATTTGTCTCTCAGACGCCAGCGCGTTGAGATCAATGTATTTTGTACAGAGAGGAGGAAAGCTTGTTTTGAGGAAAACACGCTTGTAGCTTGTTTACTACATCACTACGAATGAAAAGAGGCGTCATTTGTGTCGTAAAAACGTTTTGCTCGCGAGTTATTGATCCGGAAAAGTCGAATCTGTGAATATCTTGCCGACTTTACCAAATCACTTTCTATAAACATCATTTTTGCCTACATACCCAAACAAACACAGACTTCAGTCGTCTAATTACCTTTCTCGTCGAATAATTCAAGTCCTCTTCGGATCACAGATGCTGACATGATCAAACTGATGAATGAGGTTAAAATAAATTTAGATAAATACTGCGTAGAATGAAGCGTTCAGTGTTTTCGTGCCATGTGAATTCAGCGTGTGCGTCACGACAAAAGACTCGAGCAGAAACACGAGCGGCAGCAGAAAAGTTCCGCCTGATCCAGCGCTAGTCGAGTGTTTGTGAATGAGGTCCAGCAGAAAGTTTCTGTACATATTTCATTGATTTACTTGGCGATTTAAAACTGTCTGTTGAGTATGGTGCAATATTTCTTTCTTTCTTTCTTTCTTTCTTTCTTTCTACTATTTCATTGTTAGTGAAAGCTGTATGGATCAGTTTTCTAACCTTTAAAATCTTTTTCTCATTTACATTTGTTGATCTGCTCTGATAAAGGATGCAAGTTCAGACTCACACATCATATGAGTTTTTAACAAAACTATGATGAACATGCGAGTGTAATTCGTGCCTCATTCTGATACTGGCGATAAACATCTTGTGATTTTATTTAGCTCATCTAGGGATTTTTGGCAGTATGTCGTAATCCCACAGTCCCACCAGTGTTTCTCTGCTTCAGTCCAAACTTTCAACACAGAAATGTCAAAACGAAGGAGATTTTGAGCACGCCTCAGTTTACTGATGCAGAACCCCCAGAGTTTCTTCTTTACTAAAGCTTGGTTTATTATTGAGGTTCTGGAGACTGGAAACACACATCTGGAGTCTGTGAGTTAAAATGCTTTTTGTAAAATCTCTCTCGTATTATATCTCTGGTAAAATCTCCACTGAGGCCTTAATAAATAAAGAAATAAGTGATCAGTTATTAAACTGAATACATTTACAATCTGACAAATACTGTAAATAGATATATTTAAAATAATTTTATTTGTGTCTAAAATGTAAAAGCAACAATAGCTTAAATTATTTTTTTATAACAGCTTTTGCAGATTGCATTTTGATGCTAATTGTGGTAGAAGTGGAAGAATTAAAAGCAGACCTATGAATTATTATTAGTCTTCGTTAATTCGGCACTATCAAAATTTTCACTTAAATGTAAAATAAATATACAACGTATTTACAGACTATCATACCAACACTGAATGCCTTCAATCAAATTATGAGACTTCAAAGCCTGTATCTATGATAACAACATGGAAATCATTTGAATGTAAGAACTTGAGTGTTGTATAATATGACAAGATGTTGCAACTAAACATTGTCATTTTAGGTTAGAACAGACATTCTGTGACACAGAATA